>CAUYRH010098143.1:42500-184032 GCA_963574655.1 Perodicticus potto
CAACAGAAGACGGACAGGAAAAGTTTTTGAAGGTTTTCATGTTTTCCATTTGACCTCTGGAAATTGTTTCTTAGGACCACTGATAACTCTGACACCTCCCTTCTTGGTCCCAGAGTAAATGAAGAGAAGAAAAAAGGGGACGTGGTGCTGGACGCCCCTAAGCATGGATGAGCGTGGGAGATCAACGATGAAAACGCCCCTGAATTGGAGTTACGTGGACTTTAGAGGACAGGTTTAGTGGCAAGTGGGGAGGATGGAGAAACTTCAGGTTGTTTTCCATATTACTTAGGCATTACAATATTAATAGCAGTTGTCATGCAGTTAAGCTCCCAGTAATACCAGCACCTTTGTATTATAAAAAGAAATAAGCACAGGTATATTATTTTACCCACATTTTATGGATGACAAAACTGAGGTTCAGGGCTCAATGATTAAGTGACTAGTCAAATGAACACAAAGTGCTGCAATTTGCCCTCAAACACAGACATGCCTGTCTCTGCTAGTCTCAGCTACTCTTACCCCAGTAAGAGAGCTGTTAAGTACAACGTGGGGGAGATGCTGAAACGATCACCCCTGCCTGGGTTAAAGGAATTGCAAGCTCTTAAGCTTCACTTCATTAAAGAAGGTTGAAATGGACTAAGGCTGACTTGTGCCCCGGTGATTCTAAATATATGCTCAAGACAGAATGGTGCCCACGCCTTTACAATGCCAGCCAGCAAAGATGGCAGCAGCTACTCCTCTCAATGAAAAAACAATGACTAACTCAGAATCAAGTTGCATGTATCCATTTCAAGAATAATAAACAAACATACTCAGAGTTTTCGATGTGACATGCATTGCACAAATGAAGGTAGGCAAGTGTCCATATGCAAAAACAGGCAGACAACTATCACATTTAAGTTCCAGGCATATTAGATACTACTGGTTCAGAGCTTCTGAAATGTTTAGCAATTCTCCCACAACATTTATTATTTTGGTCAAACTTTATAATAACTTGTACGAAACAAAATGTTCCAAGAGGCTTTCAGTGGAAGAGTTAAGGATATATTTTAATGGTAAACAATTATATTCTTCTGTCATATGATCCTTTTTTTCTCCTTTCTTTTTTGGAAACATGCTTTCTGAATTTTCAATAGTTCCTTTGTGAAGGCATCTGTTACCCACATAATTGAAAAGATGTTTGTGCAGTGGTATGCATGAGAGTACAGTTATTTAATCTTAATGATAAAGCCCCGAGGACAGAAAAATCTTAAGTAGAAACCTTTTTTGTTATTTACCAAAAAGAAAAGAGGGCTAAAATACCTAATCTAGTCTCAAATTTAAATTCATACTTGATGAAAACAATCAATAAAACCTGGGACCTGCAAAGTTTCTTACACACTATATCGTTAGTTAGGTTCAAACAGTGTGGGGAGGGCGGGTAGGCTAAAAACAAAAATGAGACAATAAAGGAGTCTGACAAAGAAAAACTGCTGTTTGGCAAGCTTTTTTTTTTTTTTTTTTGGGTCAAACAAAGAACTCGCTGTAGTTTGCAGCACGACATACACACTTGATTAGTTTGTGCCTGGGGGTGTTTTTACACTCCATAGTGTAAACTCTAACTTCTATTAATTACAACTTGCATTTAGAAGAAAATTTAAGAATTTTTAAATAGAGATGTTTTTCAAAGGCTGTTGTTTATTTATTTTTTTAAATAGAAACCAGTTTTTCAACTCCAGGGTCTGGCTAGGGTTTTGTTTTCCTTCTTTAAAAGTTTCTAGAAATACCCAGGCATTGGAAGATTAGCAGAGCATGGTAGGCATGCTGAGCAATAGAGAGCGTGAGGCTCTTGTTTATGAAATTACCTGACTGTCCTTGGGAGATAAATTCTTTGCAGTAGATAAGAAGCAGCTCCTCTGGGTGTGGGGTGCGTGCGCAGACCTGACTTGGGTCCCTGTGAGAACAAGCCTGGCGGAGGGGGAGGTGGAAGGGAACCCACACCACCTCAGCCTGCCGAACTCTGAGCAACTGTGTTTGATTTCTTGGGCTACTGGCTGTTGCAGATGGCCAGGAGACCTTCTGGGGGTCTGGGGAAAAGGGAAATGAGAGGGTCTGGGCAGCACTGCTGTAGAGGCAGGCCTTACACATTACATTGGCCACTGGCCAGGACTCCCCTGAACAAAACAGTATCTGGGAAGGAGACGCCCATGTGCAGATCGGGCACCCAGACCCCACCCCCGCTGGGGAGCACAGGCACACTCTGCCTGTGGGACCTTTGCACTAGAGAGTTAATACACACTGAGTGGATAAACTACAATACCCACTTTGAGGTATCTGGGGAAACTCAGGCTTAGACCTCTCCTGATCTTCCCTTCTACCACCTTTTCCCCACTTCTTTTTTGTTTGTTTGAGACAGTCTCATGCTGTTGCCCAAGCTAGAGAGCTGTGACGTGAGCCTAGCTCACAGCAACCTCAAACTCCTGGGCCCAAGCGATCCTCCTGCCTCAGCCTCCTTCCTGGGTAGCTGGGACTATAGGTGCCTACCACACCTGGCTAGTTTTTCTATTTTTAGTAGAGATGGGGTCTCACTTTGCTTAGGCTGGCCTTCAACTCTTGAGTTCAAGGGATCCTCCTACCTTGACCTCCCAGAGTGCTAGGATTACAGGCACCAGTCACCATGCCCAACCGGCCTATTCCCTACTTCTTTTTTTATTTTTTTTGAGACACAGTCTCATTTTCTTGCCCCATAGAGTGCCGCAGCGTCATAGCTCATAGCAACCTCAAACTCTTGCCTCAGCTTCCCAAGTAGCTGGCACTACAGGCAACTGCCTCAACACCGGCTATTTTTAAAGACAGTCTCACTCTTGCTCTGGCTGGTCTCAACTCCTGAGCTCAAAGCAAGCCACACATCTCAGCCTCCCAGAGTGCTGGGATGGTAGGTGTGAGCCACTGCGCCCGGCCCTTCCCTTCTTCTTTACACACATTTTCCACAGGGAGTTGCTCCTTTCATTTGGATTTAATTTAGTTCATTTAACCCCTACTTGAGTCCCCAATGTGCTCATAATGCTGTACTTGGCACACTTGAGCAGGAACTATCACACGGTCTTGCCCTCAAGAGTAGTTGCTATTCTTGAATTCTATAACTGAATTATTTTAGACAATATGTAACGATCTACCCTAAGTTCTATCCCTGTATCTTTAAGATCCAGTTCAAATTCCAGATCCTCCAGGAATTCTCTGCTCAATTCTACTGGAAATCTTTTTTCCTTCCTTGATCCCTGTTGAGCTTATTTCTATCTATTACATAACAGTTTTTTGCAGACTTCAATATTCAACTCTCTTCCACGTGTGTATGGCCTATGAGTCAGATCTTACGATAAGTTAGTAATTCAAGAGTCATGGCCTTTTCTAGGTCTACTGAGGTGGAGTGGCTACCTGGGGGTGTCATACCAGTAAGGATCTGGGGTTGAACCTGGGCTTGGGGGAAGCAGCGTCGTGTTCCCTTGGCTGTCTCTGCTGTAAAGGCGGTCGAATGGGCGCCTCCTCACTGTTTGCCAGGACTGTTCTAAACTCTTTGGTGCATACATTCTCATCACCCCTGAGGATGCTCTGTATGTGGCAGAAGTTTAAAAACACCGACTGGATCTTGTGGACAGCAGTAAAGGAAAATGGCCATTTACAGAAGGGCAAATCTATCCATTTGGGTAGGAGAGGAGAGGGCTTCTTACCAATTTCAAGTGTAATCTTAGGTTGCGTTGATAGACTAGCACTGCAGGCATCCCAAGAAGTACTACCATGTGCGACATTTACAGCAGCTTCGGCTACTCTGAGTGTCACAAATCAGAGGCTTCTACATGAGAGCAAGCCAAGCTGGGGAAAGTCATGCCCAGAGGCTTGGTTAAATGGAATAGAAAGACGTAAAGCGAGACAGGAGCTTTGACCAGCTCTAGAAGCCCATCTCAGAGAAAAGACAGCACAGGAAAGTCAGTGAGGTGGGGCCACTGGAGAACCACAGAAGGCACTTGGCTCAGCAGCGGCCGAGTGTCAGAGGAAGGACGTCAGCAGTGAGACCTCCTCCGAGCACTCCCGCTGCAGGGAGCTGAGGCAGCCTGCAGGTTGTGATGACCACGGCCATGTGGGTGGAGCTTAGCAAAACCTTTTCAGAAAAATTAGAGCCACTATGTGTAAGTTAGGTTATTGCCTATAAAAAGGATCTTGAAAACATGAAAGGTCAGGAGGTTTACAGACTGTATCTGTCTACAGCGCCGGTGTGGGCTCATCTCCCTGGGCCCTTCTGGCCCAGCTGGGTGTGCTCGCTGCCGCTTTCCCAGCTCGCTCCCTGTGTCCACTTGTGCTGCCTGTCCCCATACAATCCAAGCTATGACCCTGATGTGGGGCAGTGCTTCTCCAACGACCTGGGTGATGGACTCGCTTTCTAAGTTTCCTATCTGTTGCTGACGTATGCTTTTGTAAACTACCATAAAAATGAATTTTTAGGAAAACGAAGTCTTAAAAGGCATACAACATACAAGCTTCGAATTTTCATTAGCTCCAACGGACATAATGTTATTCTGGCAAATTTCAGGGTAAGTGTGTTAAGGCTTACCTGCCATTGTCATGCTTAGCTTGTTTTGGGCAAGTAGCAAGCGGTTCACAGATGCCTCAGAAGATCTCATCCAAGTAGCCCTGGTCTAGGGAGATGTTAAGGATTCTCTCAAAATATAAAATTTTGAGATGCAACCTGTGACTTTCTGAATTGTGTATTTATGAACTGCAAGGGTGCCAAGAATATGCAGAATTGGCAGGGCGTGGTGGCTCACGCCTGTAACCCTGAGGCGAGTAGATTGCCTGAGCAGCCTGAGCAAGAGCAAGACCCTGTCTCTACTGAAGAAAGAAAAATCGGCTGGGCGTGGCGGCGCAGGCCTGTAGTCCCAGCTACTCAGGAGGCTGAAGCAAGAGGATGGCTTGAGCCCAGCAGTTTGAGGTTGCAGTGAGCTATGACGCCACAGCACTCTACCCAGAGTGACAGAGTGAGACTCTGTCTCAAAAAAACAACCAAAAAAAGAATGTGCAGAATCATATCCCAAATGTGAACAGAACTATCTTTCCTTCCCTTCCCTTGGCCTTTTTCATGGTATGATTAATTGAGTTCCTGAGACCCTGATATATTTTTGGTTTTATCTTGAAGCACGTGCTTATCTTATTCAAAACATGAAGCCTCTCACACCCTGTCTTCTACCTTCAGAGGAAACAAGACGGAAGCGGATGCATCTGCCTTGGGCGGCCCACCCTACGTCCCTGCAAAGGCAGCCGCCCCAGCCACACAGCACTGCAGCGCTGTCCAGGTGATACTTACAGAAAAGCAAGCGGTTAGACTCTGGAATTGGGCATTACGTATGCAAAAAGATGAGGCATAATTACTCATTTCCCTCACAAACAGATACATTTGTTTATGATTCTGACTTTCTAACTACTCAGAGATGCACATCATAAAGCGCTTTGGCCTTAATGCTCCTTTTAAAATCCCTAATAACAACTTCATGTGCTCCACAGAAAAGGGCCATGGAATTTATTCAGGAAAATTAAAACCAGTAATCTGGTATTCTGTGTTAAGAATCCATCCCCTCCCCCCAGCATGTGCTCAAAAAACTTGAAAAAAAATCTGCATGCAAAAACAAAGCCATTAAAGTGAATTATCATTCCAGAAAATCAAGCTAAGGGAATTCCATTAAAGTAGCCATTTTTCTTTTGGTCCCTTTACGGATAAACGAAAGTGATTTGGTACCTACTGTAAAGGGTTGGACGAGAAAGCAAATGTTCCATTTCGAAGGGTCCTACCTAAGAAGAGGGAGACACTTTTCTTTGCCTCACAATCTACAGTAACTTTATCTAAAAATCCTGAGCAAGAAATGTCCAGAATCACCACATTTCATTAGCTTTGCTGAGCGGCAGACATCTACATAGTAACAGCCTTGCGATGGGAAAACATTAATGATTTTTATATTGGTAATCATCTGTAACACGAGCAATTAAGTACAGTACTAATGGACTATGGCCAGGAGCCTGGTACTAATATTAAAAACTGACAGAGATGAATAGGTTTGGAAGCAAAACCAGGCTGACAAAGACATTTTTATGAAGTGCCTGGACCTATTTGATTTAAACCAATCAGAGGCAAGTTTGGACGAGTCAGGCCTTCGGTTGACAATGATGTATTCACAAGCATTGTAGCATTTCTGCTATGCCTTAAATAAAAACACCCATTGATTCTTTTCAACAACCCACACTTTCATTATTACACTCATTAATAAACCAAAAGTGGTCAACTAATATAGAAGTAACATTTTACTGAGGAACCGGCTACTTTTATAAAGACATTTACTGGAAACATGAGCCACACTGCATGAAAAATAAATCAGTGGATAATGCATAGATCACTTATTTCTTCTTCATCTTCTAGGAAAACAAAGCTGGTGGTAGGGTATTAGGAAAAGGACGAATTCTCTTTAATAGAGTGAAAAGAATGAGAGACCAGATGAACCAGAAGTTGGGAAGGCTTTAACAATTTGCAAAGGCTTCACCAGACTGGACATTTTCCTACAAAGTCCTGTCCCTTCTCAACTCCTTAAACTTCTTACAAACAGTGACTTTGCATCCATCTAGCCATCTCTGTTGAGTCGTATCCATGTAGCCTTTGACTAGCAAGAATGGATGAAATCCACTAAAATCACAACCTTTTAGCCAAGATCTTCAGCCTTTTCTTCGACCAAACTCCTTGAACAGATCTGAGCATCCTCTGCCCTTCTCTGGTAGAACTAACTAAAGAAAAGACACCTAGAGCACTAATTCCCAGCCCCCCTCCCACCCAAAGGGGACTGGTGATTCCTTTAAGATCATGATTGATTCAAACGAGCAGAAGTGGGAGTGCCGGAGAGTGCCACCCCTCAGGCTGGAGCCAGCTCTGCAGAGTCCCTCTGAGCTCCTGCTTGGGTGACTTCCTCTTCCCTGCGATCTGATGCCCTGCTCTTTAAGGCACACTCTCCAAACTTCAGGGTGGTGACGCCCCAACCTCTCCTCTCTCTTCCCTCAGGCCTAGACAACGTGGAGTTACTTCCTCCACGTTAACTTAGTGCTTCATGTCAATACTTGTTTAAGCAACTGTGCTAGTAAATTCTTTGCTGAATACCTTGTGTGATTTCTATTTTCCTTCCTATATCTTGACTGATACAATGACGAAACAAATTCTAGATTTGGAGATGCGACATAGCTTTTCAAAAAATGTGATCCTTAGGGACACCAAACCTTTGTGAAATACTCAGTATGCTCCCAAGAAGGAGGAGAGAAATGTTTTAAAAATCTTTAATAATGTTTCTTAATTGCTGGAGTTTGTGGCATCTGTCTTAGAATTTTCTGATTTGACTGTTTGAAGGCTTTGGTGGGGGGAGGAATCTGCTACTCAAGAGGTTATCATGAAACAAAGTACACAATCCTCAAAAGAATACAACTTGGCATTTCATTTAAGACTGAGGCTGCTTTTATTCACGCTACCACACGACGCACGTGACGCACGCCACTGCTGGAGTAGATACAACACAAGCATACACCACCCGCCTACATACAATACGACTAGAGTCACTCCTTCTCTGCCTCCCAAAACTTATCTACTTATTTTTTGAACATGTGGTGCTTTGTAATTCATTTGATTGATATTTCCATTCTTTAACTAGGTGAACTAGCTAATAGCTATGTTTTTTCCTTTCTTTCTTTTTTTGTTTTAAGAGACTGGGTCTCACTCTGCTGCTCAACCAGGCTGGAGTGTGGTGGTGTGATCACAGCTCACGGTCAACTCCTGGGCTCAAGCGATTTTCCCACCTCAGCCTCCCAACAGGTTAGGACACAGGCACAACACACCCGGCAAATTTTTAAAACGTTTCTGATAGAGATGGGGTCTTGCTATGTCAAGCTGAACTTCCGACCTCAAGTGATCCTCCTGTCCCAGCTTCCCCAGGTGCTGGGATTACAGGCATGAGCCACCAGCCATCCTTTTTCAAATTTTAATTTCTATCTGGTCCTTTAAGTTTCATGGTTGAGGTGCTGGGAAGATCTGCAGATGGAAGAAGGGGGATATCTGCTTCCAGAACAGAAGTTATTCGCAGGTGCAGAGACCACGTCTAATAAAAATATTCTGATTGAAGCCCTGATTCCTAAGTCAAAAACAAAGAAACTATGGTAACCTTAGATGTTATTTCCAGAACACTCGCCTGAGACATCAATGCTATTTTGTACAGGACATTGGCAGTGTATCTTATATATACAGTGGGAATGTATAAACTTTCATATTAAATATTGAGAGAAGTAACACATTGAAAACACTGATGTACTGTACTGAGAAATAGCACTGTAAAGAGTAATAAATTTGAATGTCTTTATCAAGTTTTAAAAATCCTCTGGATTACAACACTGCTAAGTAAAGCAATCTCTTGGGAATATCTGGGGGGGGATTTTTCGTGGTGTACTAAACCAAACTCAATTTACGCTGATTTTTTCTTACAAAAAGCACTTTAAGTTTTCTTGGATGGTCACACTAAGGAAGCTGAGTTAAATGCAGTACAGGTCAAAGTACAACTGAATTTAGAAGAAACACGACTGAGAACTGACGGGTGAAATGGCATCACCTGAGGATACACGTATGTGTACGTAAGACCCCGAGGGAAGTGCCAGTTACAAGGAGGTTGTCAGATTAAGTACGGGCTTTAATCGCAGAGGAAGGAGAACACATGAATTTGCTGACTGGTCTTCCGTGGTGTGGGTAACAGAGTCCTAATGCAAAGGGGAAAATCTATTCCCGGGGATACAACCTCCTCAGGAGGCTCATTTCCTAGTGCTTCTTATTTGCACTCTCATCACTTTTCTGAAATAGGCTGAAATTGTTAGAAAACTAAGTTTGGTGAGATTTCCCAGGTCAAAAGCATAGCCAAAGAAGAAAAATACCAAGATGGGAAACAAATATCGGATCTAATCTGGGGCCATTTTTCTTACTATTCTAGGAATCGCTTACTTTTCAATGTTAACATAGTTACACGGTAATCTCACAGGACCACCGCAGACCTGTGTTTTCCTGGAGCTGAAGGTCCCCGGTCACGGATCCTACAGAGGTACTGAGTAGTCTATGTTTGGGGGAGAAGGAGGCATTGTCAGGCAGGTGGTCACAGCATAAGACCAAACTAAAGAACATCTAATTTTAGTCCCTGAAAATCACAAGGCTGTATAAAATGCCAGAGGGACATTTGCTGTTTCCCAAAAGGTCCTTTAAACTTCTTCAGGCTGATCCTTGACCAGAAGCTCCATCCAGTTAAAAGCGTCCTACTTTTAACAATGCGTGGAAACGCACGGATTTCCCCCAAATGGCTCCTTACCTTTCGTAATGTCTACGCGTGCAGGTGGCGGCGCTGGTGCTCCCAGGATTACCGCCCAATTCGTCATAGATATGTTTCCATTGACGGCGGGCTGTTATCTGAAAAAACGGCAAGGGGAGATTCAGTCTTGCATCCTAAGAGATTCACAGTTCCAGGTTTCAATATATACGACATTCAGAAGAGAACAGTCTACGCAGGAAACTCAGAAACAGAGATAGATGCCCAACTGAGAACACAGGGAGGCTTAGGGTTTCATAGTGAGATCTCACTTTCGCCACTTTTCTTGACAATAAAAATGCAATTCTGCTTTTGGATCTCTATTTTGTCAATGTTCACTTACGGCCCCTCCCTGGAGTCCCATAGATGTTTGCCAACATCTCAGACTCATGCCCTGTTCCTTTAGGTCATGTGATACAAAGTAGCAAAATATAATCAGATTTTAGCTCAACTGTATCTTAGTGCATCAGTTTAAATGAATCAAAACTGGCATTGGTTGCCTGAGGCACCTGGAGATGGGTGACAGGATACACAGAATTTCCACTAAACATGCTTTTGTATCTTCTGATTTTTGAACCATGCAATGTATTGCCTATTATAAAAACTAAGTAAGTGTAATCCACATATTAATTTAAATGATGGAATTGGTTGTGGAACTTACAGTCATTTCATATATTTTTATGCCACCTTCTCTAACCATTAAAACAAAACAAAAATATGAAACTGTATATGTCCCAATCTGTTGTTTTTATTCACTTAGGTCAGAAAAATAGGCTATCGATCAAATCCTAGAAAAACAAATAAATTCCAAAGTTAAGGTGCTAGCTATGTATATTTTTGAGTTGAATGAATAAAAACAGACAGCTTGCAATACACAGTGCTGTACCCTATGGTCTCATTTTATTTCTTCTTTAATTTTATTTCTGTACATAAATTAAGAATTTACAAAATAACAGATGCAATATCTGGCAAATGATTAATTTGGGGGAAAAAATCACATCATTTACTACATCCGAGCAAGTCTAGTGTTTCCTTGAAATTGGGAAGACAGAATAAGTTCAGAGGCCATTGTGAACATTTCTAAGCAGGGTTACAGGAAAACTATGTTACTGGAATGAGTAGGGGACAGGGTGTGGCAATGGTGCCAGTGGCATTTAATACAATCAGAGCAGGCAACTTTTTTTGAAAAATACCCATACAGCTGCCAGTGGAGCTCACCAAGGAGCTAAAAGCAGCAATCAGGGGGGAAAAGCAATCTCAACTCGCAAGCAAGTCTCGGTAATTATAATGTAAGGAGGAGGAGATGGTGGTTAAATATTATAGGGTAAATGGTACCTTTTCCATTTCAAGTAAAAGGAACCCCTTCATTTCCATAAGTCCTTCTCAATAGGCCCAAACAGGACCTTGAGACCACATTAGTTTTACATTGTTCAATTTCCCATGAAGCACATTTGAACAAACTGGTTTTCATATTTCTTATTAGATAGAACTACCCCTTACATTCATTAGCAGGGATAACTAGAAATAAAGTCCCCCTTTTTTATAGCTTGGCTTAGATTATAACCACTGGTGTCAAGCCTCTTTCGAAACACTTCAAATACATATTTTGGTAATGATTTTTATATTTAATTACAATCTCCTTCTAACCTTTACATGATACAATCTCAGGCTGATTTATTCAAGCAAGGACTGTAAATCAAGGAAGAAGAAACAGGATCCCCTTCCAAACATCTACACTCCTTCTTCAAAGTCGTGAGAATACTGAGGCCCCTTGAAACAAACCTCCACATTCCTCTCACTCGGATGAGGTGTGCAGGCCCTGTGGAGCCCAGCAGGGCCAGAAAACAGCCTGAGTGTGCCCCTGCAATCCCTTCAGAGAAACCATCCCTTGCCATCCTTGTGTCTCGTGTTCACTCTATCTTATATTCTACAAAGGACTTTCTATGACATCTATGATATCATTTCATCTCCCCATAGCCTGTGAGGCAGGTTATAAGAATTCATTCACAGTAGAGATTCAGAGAGGTTGCACTGTTGCCCAGTGACACACAGCAACAGAGTGTCAAAACCAGGACCCATTCTGGTTGTCTTAAAGTCTCAAGAGCGAACTTCTTTCTAGGACATCAAAGCAGCCCCCACATTAGAATGACCTGATGAATAGCCCACGCTTGTAGCTAGTACTCTGGGAGCCCTTTTCTTAAAATGAGGCAGGTGACTGTGGGAATCACAGCTGTTGCTGGGAGTTCTTAACCTTTAGCTCTGGGTCTCTCCCTGTAGGGAAATATAGATACAACAGCAGGAATCTAAGGGGTGGGGTGGGTTAACCATGCTCTGAGATTTTACTCGTGAAGTATGAAGTAATATCACAGTTTCTGCCGCCCTGACCACGTGTGTCTCCAGTTAGAACAGAGGCTTGTATTGTGTTTATCACTGAGCCACAGATAAGTCTCAATTCCATCAGAATCCATCAACTCACACTCATCTATTGATTTGCCAACAATCTATGGAACACCTCCCATTTGTTAGGCCCTGCGTGAACAAACATGGCGGCTCAGTTGCAGTAGTGAAAGGGAACCAGCTCCCAAGATGACTGCATTCTAGTGGGGGAAACCCAAAGTAAACAAGTGAACAAACACATAAACAAAATAATACAGACTGTGAAAAATACAGTGGGTCAGAGAGCCACTGCGGCCAGGGACATTTAATGTGCAGACTGACCATGTCTCCCGCCTGCCATCACTCACCTATCACAGAAATAACAAGACTGTGTTAAGAGTATAATGCATCATCGAAAGGGGAGGGGAGTCTACTTCACACTAGGTTTGAAATTGCGGCTGCAGGAAGCTGGCATCAGCATGGGCGTTAATGAGCTGCGCGCAGCTTCCCAGAGGTCTGTGTTAGCCCCCTGGCTAGTAGGTTGTGGTGTTTAAATACAGTTTTTACCAGCGAGGGTTCATCTGGAGTGAAGGCTGGGTTGGGCCTCTGAGGAAGTGGTTCCTCTGTTTACTGAGCTTCCAGTGGCCGGTCTGTATGAATCAGGCCATTTTGAGATCTTTTCTTTCCACAGGAAAGTCATAAAATGTGCTCTTCCTAACTGTGAAATGCTTTTAAGTACACAGTTCTCCTGGGCACATATTTTTTTTTGGCCTCTAGAAGTACTTTTAATTCAAACATTAACTGTAGACTAGCGTGAGAAATGTCCAAATTCTCCTGTGGTGTCAAAACCTACAATGGGTCTCACAGCCCTATCAAGAAAGAGAAAAGGCATGAGAACCTCTCCCGGCCCGTCTACGGGGCTTTGTGTCAATCTGCCTTCTGAACCATGATGTTGTATTTGTGCCTAATTATGCATTTGCTCAGAGTTTTTATTCTGTGGACCAATGTCCTCTCTGGATGTGTATTAGCTGTGAAATACCATCCACGGTAAAACCAATGTCTGCCTGCCGGGTTTCAGTCCCGAGCCCCATTCAGCTGAAAAATTTGATCTAGCGAAGGGGTTAGTTTGATCAGCTCTCCTGGTTACGTTGCGGTTTCAAGCTGGTCTTTTATCATATTGGGTTTTTAAGGAAACAGACAATTTCTGGCTCTCTGTTTCCTAAAGAAGATGGGCACATTGATCCAAGCAGTTATTTCTCTAGGGCTGTATTTCCCCTGCCTCCCCTTCGAGGTCCTCACTTAAGACGACAGGGATTCATGACATCACCACGTACCACTGCTTACCATTTTAGGGTGCTGTGCTGGTTGGTATAGAGGCAGAGAAGTAAAAGCAGGGGAGGCAGTGGGTAAGATATCGTGACTAGAAAGAGATGTTATTGCTTTCAAAGATTCGTAATTTAGCAGGAAGTATTACCCCATACAATTAACCATAAAGCAAGATGAAAAATTGAGCGGAATGCATTCAAGTAAAATAAACCAATCTGGGTGTATCTGAGACATAATCGCACTTGGAAGACACTTGGAAGTTATTTCCTTCCCCAGAGGAGGGAAGACCAAGGAGCTCTGTGACAAGCAGTCCATATCTATTATGTTCATAAACTTTTCACTGCTTATAAATGTAGTGGTTTTCAAACTGCTCTTTATAGCACACAGGTGGTGTTTTAAAGGTGGCCCGAAACTAACTCTTCACACTGCCAATCTTAGCCAAGAAAAGAGATCTAGTGAGTGGAAAAGAAATCTGTCCCTTCCACAACTTTATGTGATGAAAATATACTGTTGTTTTAAAAAAAAAAAAAAAAAAACTTTGGAAAACCACTATTTTAACCCAAGACATGCTCTTGGACTCTGATTTCTCTACACTTGAGAAATCAGGAATGACATAATCCTGGTATTTTTGCGGTCTGGTGAGGAAATAGCAATCAGAAATCTTTTCAGACTGAAGTTCTTCCAATGGCTTCAGAATGTGTAAGAAATAGGAAATCAGGAGCAGAGCCTGCTTGTAAGCAGTGTCACCCCGGCTGCTCTGAGAAACAGCCTCGTTCTCAGGACACCTTGGGGGCGGACTGAATTCAAGGAAGATGACTTTTTTTTCCTGGTAGTACTCCAGAACTGGAGCTTTTCAAAACTACATGACATCATCTTTGGCCTGGAGAATTTTGAATTGAAGCAAGAGGCTTTGTCTGTCCAGAGAAGGAGAGTTGGATTCAGAGGATGTCTTGGAAATGATGTCAAAGCCAGAATCTGATGTCAAAGCCTAATCCTTCCAGCAAGAAAAGGGACTTCTTCTTCCAGATAAAAAATAATGGTCTTGTCTCACAGGCAGAAAGGGAAGGGACTCCAAACTGACATTCTTAGAAGGCACCACTGTGTATCATGTTCTCCCTCCAGGATAAGATTTACTCAAGACCCGGTTCCCTGCTCTACCTTCTTTCCAAATATTGCCTCTGGCTTGCCATTAAACGGTTCACCAAATGGAAATCACTTTAGCAAACCACCTTCCATATGCTGCATCCTGGTAATACCCCAAGCTACGCTTCCAGCATTAACTGCTTCACCAGACACTGAAGTGAAGGCCTCTTTAGCTCATCAGCAAAGCTCAATCCAGTTCTGCCTCTTCAATTGTAGGTGATCCATACTCTAATATGCCTGGAAGGTGAAGTTGCGTATACTGCAAAGGAAGGATCTTCACTGCCCACCAATCAAAATGCCAGAATATGGTTTTTTAGGAAGTCAAATCCATTGAATATATTTATGATCTCTAACCTAAAGATGAGTATGCACTCTGTCCACTTCTCACAAAGGCAGAGGAGGCTGTGAGAATTGTGCAAAGCTATTAGTCAAATGCTAGAAAGGCCTAAAATAAAACCCCTGCTCCTCTTTTTAAAAAAAAAATCAATTTGAGGCTTGTGGAAGACTGAAATGAAATAATCCATAATCCGCAATTCAAACCAGAAGTTTTGAAATAGTTTATAACCACAAACACAAACAAGCCTATTAAGATGGGCTCTTTTTATAACCAGAAGGGATTCCAGAGAGATGTCTTTAGCCAATCACAAGTTTATACCAGAAGTGATGCATCTACAAATTTTATACTTGCCGGGGTTTTATTACTATTTTGGAATACTCGTATTATTCATACTTCTTGATCCATCTTTTAAATTTACATATTTTTTCTCAAGAATCAGATAAATATCTCAGCTACTAATTAGTACTTTTTCATTTTTCTCAAGAATCAGATAAAATCTCACCTAGTAATTAGTACATCTGGGTAAGCCTCATGTTAGGTGCAAAGAATGGACAGAAAGATGCTACTAATGAAGGTGAGTTATTAGATCCCTTTTCCAAAACATCACCCCAAACATGTAGAAAGCACTCTGGATATATGAGGGATTGCTGGAAATGGAAGGTAGGAAGAATGACCACATATAAACCTCTCTCCTCCCAGTGATGCTATGGAGAGTGAGACAATTATGCACCAAATTTCCAGCAAGTCAGAAATTAAAAGAAAGCCACGAGGGTCCCAAACAGCTCATTTCATCTCCCTGTGACTCAGTTTTCTCATTTGTGAAATCACAGTATGGAATGGAGCAGAGCAAGAATCCTTTTTTTCCACAAAGTCCAATTCAGAAAGAATAAACACGTTAGCGTCCCATACTTCCCCTCATTCAAAATGAAAATAGCTTACGGAGTCTCCACTTAGATTATCACTTTACTGAATGGAAAAATACTTGTCAGAACCTTTGCGCTACTCTTGAGCAGAGGAAATGTTAATACTCTCCCATGTTTATATAGCATTAGCATAAAAACAACTTTCTAATCTTTGATACCTGACCGAGATGGGGACATTTTCAAGCTAGAAGCCATGGGAACTGTTGGCTAATAATCACTGTTATCATAGGCTTTGAATTAACAACAGTTAGGGTAGCTTAAAAGAAAGGGATTGTCTGGTTCTCAGGCCCAGGCCCCATGGCAGGCTTTATATCTTGAGGTTAGGGGCTGGGCTAGACAACTCCTTATATTTTAAAGTTCCCTATTGAAAATTTGAGCCCCATTCTCAAGTAGCCTTTGGGAGCCACTGACAGAGAAGACTCCAAGATCTCTTTTGAGCTCTAAACAACTCGGGTCCACACTTGTTTCTGATAACAGATAATCTCAGAGATAAATGTCCTCTGGCAACTCTGTGGTGACAGCCTAAGTCCTCAGACTCTGGACATTATTCACACATCTCCTGGACTGACGTCAAGAAGTGCACTGGATATCTCACAATTTTATTAGTCAAATTATGGAAGAGAAAAATGTATTCTGTACTTAGGTGGTTCAAAAGCTTAAACATACAATGGTAGTGGGAAACGTAAGTACCTACAAGGCCAACAGGTGATATGAAATGAAAGAAAAGAAAGAGAAAGAAGGGAAATGAAAGACTGTGGAAACAGGAAGGAGGGAGGGAGGGAGGAGCTTTGGCAGTAACCGGATGGAGGGCAGATGCCAATCTGGCCTTCCACAGTCCCTGACCCCAGTGAAGGGGATCAGAATTCGCCACCCTCCCCAAATATGCCACGGTGGCATAGGATTATTTTGAGCTAAAGGCAACTGAGAATCAACAGATGTTGGAAGAATTCTCTGCTTTCTCTTTATCTGCCTAAAAGCAAAGCATAGATTTCCTTTTGAGGAAGGTGTCTCCACAGTACCTGAAAGAGGAACTCTTAGCACCAGAGATGAGGAGTTAACAACTTTCCGAGTCTTCCCTCTCTTGAGTAACTCTGGGGCCTAGCAACTGGGAACCTAGTGCGCAGAAACCCAGCATCGGGGCCAATCGCTGAAGGGCCTCCCTCACCTCTTCTCCCCATCCTTCTGTCTGAACTCTCCTTCAGGGGTGCTTGTCCTAGAGACCTAGTCACTCTATATTAAGTTATTCAAACTCCCCAGGCCTAACTTTATTCTACCTCCAATTTTTTCCCCTTATTTGATTAATTCATTCTTTTTGGAGGACAATTCTTTTTCATTCCTTGTCTAAATCCCATCCATTCCCCCAAATTCTGCTCAAATGGCCTCAAAGCCATCCAGCCTTTATTCCATCTCTACATGGGGAAACACCTTCCCTATATAGGGCACTGATCTTTTTCTACTTTGCCTTATAATTATTATTACTGCCTCTCCTGAGTGGTGAGCATCATAAGGAGCAAAACCACTGGCCTATAAATGTTTTATCTTCCACAGGTCTAACACAATCCCTTGTACACACAAGATATTCAGTGACTGCATGGTCAGGTGATATGCTGATTGTGTGGACATTCATTCAACAAAAGAATAAATATTATCTGTTCCAAGAGTATCCCAAATACTTTGAAACTTATCAGAAGTTTCTTATGTACATTGTACACCAACTTGCTCTTGCATGGAAAAAAAAATCTTTGTGAAGATACAGAAGATACAAAAGCAGGAAAAACTGATTCTGTGAAATTTGTTGGCACTCTCCCTATCAGTGAATAACAAAAAGTTCCTGAGTTTAGAAAGACATTTCATAATATTGTGCAATATATGCAACTATCTGTGGTCACAGTTCATGTAAAAAATGTGTATTTCTATTCTTAACATTAAAAACTAGACTTAAAAGTCGAAGGTTATGGGGTTGATTCCTGCATTTATAAGACTAACATCTGAAGAAGGTATGATCTATTTCACATGGATGAAAGCTGTAATTAGCTCAAGATTTTGCAAAATTATGAGCTGCAATGGCGAGGATTCCATATCCTGCTCCTATCAACAGACTCAACCAAGTGAAAAATTATGGGTATTTATTTTTACACAGGGCACTTGACAGAACAAATATTTCAAATAAATTCATGTCTATTAAATGCACATTTTATATGTAATTCATATATTTCTTTATAAATACACACATGTATTTGTACACCCCCATACATTAAATAAACACATTACGTGCATATATATTCCTCTCAAAGGATTATTAGTCAGAATTCATAGCAGATACTTTTACAGTAAATACCAGATTATCTGAATCACACAGCACTCGCCATCTTTTCCCATCCCAATCCTCTGACATTAACCATTATATTAGTTTGTGGAACAATATAGTCTATCTGGCAAGACACACTGGTTGTTACATTTGGCTAAAATGAATTTCATTTTCATGCTTTTGTGTCTCTTATTGTCGTTTGACTATGGTATGGAGATATCCCCAATTACTTCTTAAGGAAAGTAAGAATAATTTCTTATTCAATTGCAGAAGAAACTACGCAGCTTAATCTGATGATCGTGTGGAGGAGAGAATATTTCCAGTGACGACATCTTCCTGTGTCAATTGATTTTACTGCAGATGTCATCTCTGTGTGCTATATTAATGTAGCTCTTTCTTCTTATTTCAAGATTTTAATCTCAGTGTGTTGCTGTAACATTTTATTGGTTCAAAATACATGCTGTAAAAATCTGTGGCCATCAAATTTTCCTGCAGGCTAAAAATAACCTATTCCTGTCAGTTAGAATTAGCTGATAAAGACTGTCAGAGCCTGTTCTAAGTAAGTTTGATAACTTCCTGTTTATGCAGCACTGACCCTTGTCTAATAAAGCTTCTTTGCCCTAGAATGAGAGGAGATTCTGCTGCATTCTATTCCTTAATGGCCAATACTGATTACTTTTGAAAGCCTTTAATACATTTCCCATATTAGACATGAACAGATGTCAGGTACATTGCCAAGGGAAATTTCTTTTATGCAATCTTGGCTTATTGTACAATAATAGCCCTTTCTCAACATGGGAAAAAATTACAGACCCAACTAATTTCCCTGACAGGGGAGAGTTACATATGTTTTCCACTTGTAGTTTTTACGACAAGTTTACAATTTTGCCAAACCTGGAACTAATTGGGACTGTTTCCAAAAGTGGCCCAATAAACCCCCAAAAGTGTAGAGCCATTTGAAAAGGCAGTCCATGATGGTTTGCTTTTGCATTTTCTCCATTTTGGTCAAAGAGAGGGGGAAAGTTAGATTGCAAAATTATTTCATTTAAGTTGCTTAAACACTTACTGTTTCATATCCTCCCAGTTTTTGAGCAGCTTGAAACATAGTCCAAAGGTTAACTGTTAGAGGGACAATAAGTATTTAGATAAGCATTGCATTAACATATTTCCAAGAAATGTCAATTAAAAGAAATACTAACATACCCCAAAGGACTAAGTTCTTAGGAAATAATTTGTCTAAGGGCATTCAATAACAAGATCTATTATTACCACTTAAAATATTTCTTAAACAACAGTCACACAGCCATGAAAATGGATCTACATTTAAGAGAGGGACAAGAAAATTTTAGTCCTGTTGCCATCAGCAGAGGAACAGAAGCTTTGGGGAAAAGTGTGGGGTTTCAAAATTGAAGTCGGTCTTGTTCAACCCTTAGAAAGAAGCCATTGACGAAATGGCAATACATCAAACTTCCATCAGATAAGACCTCTCCATAATCAATAAACAACAGCCGTTTTAATTTATGATTACTTCCTTAATAGAATGTCTGATGGCTGCACTGTATCAAAGGCTCACACTGTATTTCACCAGCACACAGTGCTTTGCGGTGAGCAAGAAGACAAATATTTCACATGCAAGGAAACAGTGATACAACAGATCTGAGGGAAGGAAGACATTCATGTGGAAAGGAATTGAGTCATGAGCCCACTTACTCTCCTAACTGGCCCGTGTGATGTTATAAATATATATTTTTTTCAAACAGACTTCTCTTTGCAGGGTTTGCATATGTTTGTGTTGTTAAACAACTACACCAAATTGCTAGCAGCCCTGCTCATTTTATACCAAATACCATGGAATGGGACTGCTATAGATTTGCCTCTTTTACAAGAGGGGAAAATTGAACTTCAAGTGATTTCTTGGTAAGGGAAATGAAGAATAAAATGGAAAAAAACATCTTTTTTTTTTTTAAGGCTCTTTGACACAACATGTTCGCAAAGCCTCATTGAACCTTGCACTATTTCAAAGCTATCAAGAGCCCTGCCTCGGCCTTGATTTAATCTGAACCAATGCATAATGCAACAAAGCTGTTCATAGTACATTAATTTTACTTCTATTTCAAGCAAGCAGTTTTCAGACAAACATTGTAATCATTCGTAGTTATATAAGTTTATAATGGCTGCGAGTGTTCTCTTGCAATCAGCGCCAATTGCTATTAGGTATGTAAATTGTTATGTAAAACATACAGGTTTGACATTCTTCATCAAAATGACACATGGTTTTAATCTAGAAAGATACGTTTGAAGAAAATACTATTTCAAGCCAGGGGCTCATCACTTTGTGCACCACTAAATCCAGACAGAGGTACAATATGTGTTCAGTTGCAAAATCAAGGCGAGATTTGGATTTTTTTCTTTTTTAATATGGAATTCTGCCTAGCTACGAGTTCCCTGTTCTACTTACAAATACACAATGACATTTACGCTGAAATGTACATGTCAAAGTAATTCAAAATTAGGCTGTCCGTGCAAATCTGTGTATTTCTTGTTTCCTGTGAAGTCAGATTTTTGTTATCTTTTAATAGATTTGGGGCCTAGGAAATGTGTTTTCTCTTTGTGGTCGTTTTGTCCATCTTTAAATGTCCTCCTCTTAAAAGCTGTTTTTTCACAAGCAACATCTGTGCCTGATAAAGCTACGTCATATTATTATCTCACAAGAAAGGCGTTACAAACACTCAAGATTGACAAAACAGAAAATGAGAAACTTTCAACATGACTATTTCCAGTCATAATCAGTGGATTCAAGCCTATAAATATCTTACTGCAACTGTCCCAGAAGGGAACAACACAGCGGAAAGAGGCAGGGAAAAAATTCTTGGCTAGGACCATTTGTAGATTTTGTATAAACAGAAAGCACCATCCCCACATTAGGATTTCAACATAATCCTGAGTCAAAATTATTTTTTCCAATTCAAAGAACTGAGCAGTTTTGATATTTCAGAAATGAAAACAAGTATACTCACTCTGTTTAAAACCTAAATAGGGTATTCGTTCTATTGGCGTTTTCCTTTCTTTCATGTATTTATAAAGTGCCACCAAGAAGGCCTGTTCGTCTGCCCTGCACTCTTCACCAATGGCAAGCTTTGGCTTTTCTTCATTTGAGACTTTTTTACAGTTATTATGGTTATTCTTCGGCTTGGTCAAGGCTGACCTGCCCTCACATTTCACCTGGAAAAGGGAAGATACGCCATATCAGACCAGGCACAGTCCTGGAATGCTTGCAAAAAACACAGCAAGTGACAGACACAGTGATGCTTTTCATTGTGTGGTAAGGGAGAACCAGTCAATTATCCTTGTCTTTGATAGCTTTTTAGAGGCATGGTTGAAGATGAACTGTCTTACAACAGGGATGGCAAATTTCTGTAACGAGCCACATACCAAATATTGCAGGCTTTTTGCAACTACTCAACTTTAGCAGGACAGCAGTCATGGCAGTATGTAAATGATGGATGCAGCTGTGTTCTAATAGAATTTTATTAACAAAAACAGGTGACCTAGGGGGCCAGAGTTTGCCAAATTACGCCAACTTTTTTTAGGTATGTTGTGATGTGCAAGGAGGGATTACAACATACTCCTTGTAAGTATGTTGTTATCTGGTAGAAACATTGTTCTGCCTCTTTATACATTTTATTTTCCTAAGGGGCATTATTAGTTAATGTCCTGGAATAAACCCTGCCTTCCTAATACATAGCTCCATATTTTATACTTTGTATCAAAAAGACGGACAAGCTTCCTCCCTCCCTTCCCCTCTCCCTTCCTCCTTCTCTTTCTTTCTTTAACAGAGTCTTACTCTATTGTCCTGGACTAGAGTGTCTTGGCAAATTCCTGGCTTCAAGCAATCTTCCTGCCTTAGCCACCCCAGTAGCTGGAACTACAAGGGCCCACTGCAACGCTTGGGTGAAAGGGTCTTTCACTCTTGCCCAGGCTGGTCTCAAACTCCTGAGCTCAAGGGATCCTCCTGCCTTGGCCTCCATGGGTGCCAGGATTACAGGCATGAGCCACTGTGCCTGGCTGCAAATTTTTTTGATTGTAAACTCATCTTGTTACTATTCTCTCCAGCAACCTGGAAAAACAAGCTGATGCCAGCAGTTTTGCTGTGATGAAGAATGCCAGCAAGGTCTTTGCTGTTTGTCGCCCAGGGGTGATGCCTGAAACACCATCAGTAGGAAACAAAAGATCCCACTCTTTAATGAGGGCCTCTTGCTTTTCAATCTGCTCTGACAAAATAATCAGAGATGTTAACTTGCCACAAAAAGCAGCAGAGGTCAGCTGAAAACCCAAGAAGAGTAAGTATAAAGCCCCATAATTAAAAAATAAAGGGTAGTAAATGCCCCAGATGCTCCCCCTTCCACACTACAAGCAGATAAGGAACTTGGCATATCGAGGAGCTAACCTAATGTTCCCTCCTCACTGCCATGTTCTACAAGAGGCCTTTGATGGTTGTTAAATACAACACCAAGTTGCTGAGCTATTTTAATTGTAAAAGGGGGAAGTACAAAGGGTCAGACTTTGAGTTCAAGTGTGCCCATGGGGAATGTGTACGTTCCAATATTCTTTACATCTCCACAGCTAACATCGGGAGAGAAGAGGGGGAGTGCTGGGGAAATGTTATGAATAAAAACGTCCCTCATATCTACAACACCATCCACTTCACACTTCGGAATTCTCTCTCTGCAGATGTGGCCTCCCACCCCAGCCCATGCTCACTTATTAAAGGGGAGTGTATTCTCTCTAAGTGTTTTCTTTATGGCTTATTCTCTCCAGTGGACACACTAGTTTAATAATTTTAGACTAGCCCTGGAAGAATAAAATTTCCTGTGCAACTCACTCCACGGAGCCTCTAGATAAGATTTTAATTTTTAAGGGGCTGTGGAAATGGGATTAAAACATTTTTTCCAGGTAGAGTTTTTTCCTGACAGTCTTTCAAACTCAAGTACTTTGTGAGTTATCCAAAGGAGAACATCCTGTGAAACTTTTATGCGGTCATCATTTTTCACCGCCAAAGTTCAGGCTGTTGAGTCTGAAGTTTTGATGAAATTTATAATTTAATGGCTTCTTGAAATCATAAAAATCACTCCAGTTTTAATCTGTATTGCTTCCCACCCTTTAGGTGTTTACTAGGAAGGCAGGTCCTTTTTCATTTCATACTCACAACTCTACGGGGGTAGTTATAATTCTCAGATTAAAGATAAAGAAACTTCGGTAGAGAGGAACAGAACCAGGCTCCTGTGAGCAAGTGGTGCGTCTGGCATCTGAACCTAGGTAGGCTCACTTTGGGGCTTGTGGTTTTAAACACTCCACTGACACTCTTAAGAATACTAAATAGGTCATCGAAACTAATTTCCCATTAAAAAAGCATATCTTGTTACTAGGCATGGCAAAACCTATGGCTTAGAAATGTGATTTATGAAATGAAAAGTAAAAGATAAAACTAGGTGGTTTCCAAAGCATAAAAGAGCTCCACTCCTTCTCCTGTGTGTTGAGCAAAGGGAAGGAAATCATTATCAACTGAGCTCCTACAACGAGCGAGAGCTGTGTGGGCTGCACATATTCTTTCAAAATGTTCTTGAGAATTGTAAAAAGGAGATATTTAGGCCCATTTTACAGTCAAGGAAATTGAAGCTTAGTGAGGTCATAGATCTTGTCATACGGCATAAGAGAAACAGACTTCTGGGTTTAGAGCTTGGGGTTGCTCCACTCCCAGACCCAATCTTGTACAAGAAGTATACATGGTTTGTGGATTAAACATGAGGAGTCTTCACTCTGTAGTGATATTGGGCCAGTTAACCACATGGTTAGGTCAGATGCACCACTGTCAAGAGAGTATGAAGAATTTCTTCCTCAGTGTCTGCACAGTTACTGAACCCTCCGCCTCACTGGTATAGAAATACCCAGAAACAGAAGGAAAAGCACAGAGGAGACACACACACCAGACCCAAAGTAACTGAGATTCCCTGCTTCACCGCAAAGGCTACAGGTGAAGCCAGGCTGCCACCTACTGAACTCTGTCCTGAATCTCAGTGGGCCTCCCAGGACACTGCTCCTGGGAGGCAAGGTACTTGCTAAGAAGTGAACAAGTGAACAGTGGCTTCCTTTCTTGTACTGGTTTTGTATATATATATAGTTTTTCAATTAACACACATGACCTTTTTAGGCTATTATTCTGTTGCTGGGTAGGACCAAGTCGAGTTCCTTTCTAATTGCTTTTTCTTACGTTTACCCCAAACATTCTCAGCATGTCAATCTACTGAATGAAGCAGACTGCAGGCATGAATGGAAATAATAGCTAGTCTTCATGTTGGCCTTAGAAAGCCCAACTTTTGATAGTGACAGGTAACCATTAGATTTGTTTTTTCTGATCTGAACGAAGTACACCTTTTGCCTTCACTAAGATCCTTAGGGTTTCCAAAACTATTGAGAGCATACTAATTAAAGACCAAACTTTTAATGTTTTCAATGAACCACCATGTATTTGATATTAACCATGTCCTTCCACGGGATTGAGTTATAACTAATCTGGCCTTCAACTGGGGCAATAAATGTGCTGAGCCAGCAGTAAAAAAGCTGGAGTTCTAATTTTGGTTTGGTCACCAACTTGCTTAGGTGACCCTCAGTTTCTTCCCCAGTAAAGCAAGAAGGATAATCCCTGTGGACAGTTCTGAGAAGCATTAATGTGAGGAAAAATGTCGAAAATAATTTTGTCACATTTGTGAAATATTGAAAGTATATTTGTGATTGAAATGGAGATATTGTGCACCTTTTGTTTTTGCTTTCTTTTAGAGTATAAACCACCTGTTAAACACTTCTGGCCTTTGGAAAATGCTTACAGGATACAAGAAATCATTCATTTCCTTCTATCAAGATAGGCTTTTCATTGGAGACCTAGGCCGAGAAGACTTCTCTGGCACAGATCACCCCATGAACAGGCCTAGGCCCCAGCTCTGCTGCTTTATGATGATCCCTGGGAAATGGCAAGATTTGGGCTGGCCACATCCACAATGTCTTCAGAGAACTGGTAGCTTCCTCTCATGTGAATTTTTCTGTCTTTGGGAGGCCATGAAACTTTTTCCTCCCTTGGAAAATAGGCTCTTGCAAAACTAGTTTTCGTGTTCTTGAAAGAATGTAACATTCTGATGGTGACAGGCAAATTACTTGGCTTGTTTTTCTAGTCATGAACACAACAACCCAGTGGGGCCTACTCTAAGAGCCTCACTCTGTGGAGCTGGAGGAAGGTGGTGCTTGTCTGTAGTTAGAGATGGGACTGTTTGAGGCACTTTTGAAAAAAACATTCATAGGGGTCTTGGTTATAAAGTCAAACAGTTTATCATCCTCTAAAATCGGCTTCCAGTTCAGAAAATAATCAGAGGGTCACCGCTCTATAATCTCTTCTGCAGCTTTCACAGGAAAAGACCAGGTAAAGAGACAAGCACCTTCACCATGGCTGTGTTGGTCCGGATGTAGCTTGTTTATTCTGTAGGGATTTTACATCTGTCTCTTGGTGCCAACAGACAAGCTGCCATACTTCATCTCTGCCCATCTTCTAGCTGAAGCGGTCTCCCCAGCCTCACTGGAGTTGCCAAAGCAGGACTATAATCCAAGACGCTGACAAGAGCTGAGCCTTAGCCTAGTCCCCAGAAGCTGACTGCAGCAGGACTCTCACCCATTTGGTCACCATTCAGTGGCAGCGCCAACGTGGGGTCGGGTGAAGGGTTCACTCAGAAAACACAGATTTGACCTCTATCCCTCCTAAGAAGGATAAGTCAGTGAACACGAAATACAGCCCATCTGCAGAGCAGGCTCCTGTTCTCAGTTTTGTGAGTTCTAAACTGCTGTCATGGAGGGAAACACTGGAGGTTCTGTTCTTTCAGATCAACTGCACGAGTTTTGTAAAATTCCCAGGGGCATATCTTGGTAGAAACTCCAAAGGACACGGGAAGAAGTTTCATCCTGCTGGGCTCAGGTACAGAATATACTGGAGTAAACACATGATGTCATCCTAGGAGTACGGGCAGGGTGCCAACGTAAGGCATGGGCAGCTCAAGCTTCACTCGGTGTCCTAAAACCTTCTAGTTCTATCGTGTCTTTCAGGGACTTACAAATTCTAAGGAAATGAGCTGTTCCTGTTGACATCCTAGGTAGGTAGTTCTAGGGCTGAGATATGCACCTTACAATAAAATGTCATTCATGGTATTCATGTGGATTTACAGAAGGTTCAACGTGTAGAACAAAAATAACTTTAGGGAAAGATAGATTTGTTTTGATCCAGAAAATGGAAAATACACATTTCTGTGGGTTGAGCTCTTTTTAACCCTTTGGAATCTTAGAAGCATGAAGAAATTCTAATCAAAAGTCCTCAGAAATTCCTGGCAAACAATCACACGTAAAGATAAGATTTTTAGAATATCAAGGTCTAGGATTTACTTCATTTCCCTGGGAACAGGGTGGAAAATATGACAGACAAATAGCAGACTGTCTACATAGAACTGAATTCCTTTTTGTCTACATCCCACTCTTCTAAATGCAGTGTTCAAAAGTTCAGTTCTGGGATCTGGAAACCGGTATTAGTCTAAATCTGGTCTTCAATTCAGGTCCTAAAGGCACTATTGCTGTCCTTGGCACAAAAACAACACCTCAGCACAGTAAATGGAACCATGGAAATTTGACCTATGTCCACAAAAGTCAAAAAGATAAGTCTAAAAATATGAAGTGATACTTCACCCTTCATGGTGCTAAGCACTTCAGGCATGTACTTTCAAGATTCCAAAGAATGCTTAGGCAAAAGCCTAAGCCTGGGCCTTGAAAAACAGTCTAGAATTTGTACTTTCCTTCTGCATTAATAGAGATCTTTCAAAAGCATATAAATCCTTTTTGGTATACGCATACAAAGAAATATATTGCTATGTATCTTTAAATTTACTCTAATGAAATCAGAGGTGACTTTGAAAAATACACGACTAAAAAGATTAATTCTAGCCATTTCTAATTTCATCCTCTGTTAATCTCTGAAACACATTTAGATGAACACATTCATAAAGAGGATGGTTCAGCTGGTCTATTTTTGATACAAGCAGAGTAAACTATGTCATTGTGTCACCCACTCTGAAATCTCAGCCTCAGTGACGTAGGTGCTTAATCATCTGTCCTTTACCCAACAGGCCAAACGGGGAGGTGGGAAGTCTTTCTGTTGACTAATCAAAATGCTTACCTTCCGCCCAACCCCCCAGCCCCAGGAAGGAGGGGAGGTGGCGGGAACAGACACTGCATAGAGCCTCAAAAGCTCTGAATACCAAAGTCAGATTCTGAATTGAAAACTGCCAGCAAGACACAAGAGCTGGGAAATAAAGGGGAAAAGGACAAATAAAAAGATGCAGCAAAATGAATGCCACGGAGTGGGAGTGGGTGACTGTACCTTGACAACGGCTTTGCCATCAGAATTATTGTTGGAATCTTTAACACCACTGAATGAATCTCTTCTTTGTGGGCATGCTTTCTTTTTGCGTGGTCTGCCTTTAAGATTTGGCGCTGAAAACAAAGGGAGAACAATTGATAGACATTTTCATTTGCATGAGTTTCCTTATTAAAGACCAAGAATCTTACTACAGTGGTCCCTTCTGATTGTTTTCAGAGAAATGTGCATGTCTATGGGCAGCCTTTTCATTACATGCGTCTCTTCTCCTTCAGAAGGGTTGGCATGTTGGTGGACTATATACTTTTGGACATGTTTCCCAAAGCTAGTCCGTCACACTTTAAAATGTCTAATGAATATTAGTAAAATGAAGCCCTTAGCTCTACAGGATGATGGTAAGAAAAACGTCCTCCCCCCTTGTTAAAGAAGCATTTTGGGCTGAACAACAATCTTGAACCAAGCTTTCAGATCATTCTTTGTTTTGTATCTTGTTTTCAGAAACCTAAGTGATATGCCAGCCCATTATGGTATCACAGTAATGTAACATTTGGAAACATCTCTCTTTGAAAGTGTTTGCAGGGGAGCATTTTCTCATATTATCATACCGATAAGCAGAGAGATAGCTGTAGAGAAGAGGCATTCACAATAACACTCTGGAAAATATTATTACATGTATTTACTAATAATATTGTGACCAGCAGGTTTCAAATCTCAACAAATCTGGCAGAAGCATTTAAATCAGCAGGCCCTCTTTTCCTTTTCAATGTAATTTTATGAAGATCTTGAAGGTTATTTTAAAATAACTTCCAAAGATTACAGTGGGATTAGCCTGCCATGGGGGTCAGGCTTTTAAAAAGCTGTACACAAGATACAAATCAAAGTTACATTTCATCCTGGAAGTAGAACTTGGTTCCCTTTAAGATCTACTCAGAAAGAAGGGGGAAAAGGCTGCTGTTTATTGAGAGCTGTGCCGGTTGGGCGGGCATCAGCTTTCACATTTAGCTTCATCAGTCACCCAAGTCAGGCAAAATTAAAACCAACCAACTCACCCGCCAGCCCTCAAACAATTCCAAACGAGTGAATTATACCCTAAAGAATTTCTTTCAGACCTTTCGAGGTACCGACACTTTTTGTGAGTTAAGGGATGATTCTGACAATGTCAAATCTGAAACCCACAAACCCTGTTCCTTGTTTGTAACCCTAGTTCGCCAGTGGTTTTAGGACATCCTACATCGCCCTCATTTTACAAACACAATTAACCCTGCTCATCTGATTCTCTACTCCGGATAACAGTCTGCCTGTCGGTGAAAGCTCGGCAGAGCACAGCCGCCCTGTCTACACTCTCCGAGAGGCAAAAGTTTAAAAAAGTGGCTTCGGGGCTCAGGCTCCCCCTTGCCCAAACCCGCGCTCGGCTCCCATTCCCTAGAACACCGGTCTCAAAGTCCATGCCAGAAGAAAGCCAGAACCAAAGGTCTTCACGAGCTCACAAACAAGATCGAGCAGGAGGAAGGAGTGGTTACCCATTCCAGTCGACACACATCTGCCTGCTGGACGTCTGTGCTCCCGAAAGCTACGGCCTGCGACGGCTCCGCGGCCACATCCCCGGTGCGCACCCGCGCGGCTGTCAGCGTCCCTCCGAGTGCGAGCGGCGCGGCTGGGCGCTCCGCTTACAGCTCCCCTCCCCCGGCCGCCCCATTCCTCCTGTAAACACGCGGCGGTGACTCGGAGGGTGTGGGATGCGCCCGGGGACTCCGCGAGTGGCCAGACCGGCAGGGAGGGCTCTGCTCCCCCCACCTCCCCGCACGGCGCGGGCTGGCTGGTTTCATCCGTCCCGGTCCGTGGCTCCTGACCCCTCGCTCCCCTGTCCGAGCGCGCTGCCACGTTCCAGGAATCCGACACGGTCCACGGCCCGGGGCGGGGACTATTTTGTTGAGAAGACTCGGTGTAGCACAGAAGGAGTTTCCACCACTGGCCCGAGCGCTAAGACTTCAATGACGGAGAGGGAAGGATGTACTTTCCTGTCCCCCTATCAAAATAAGAGCAGAAAGCTGACAGAAACAAACAAGGTAGGGAGCAGGGTCTGAGGCATTGCATGAAAAGCAATATCACCTCTGTCCTAAGACTTGTTCCCTTCCTAGCCTTTTGGTGAAAGGCACTTAGACCTAACAGGCATTTATTCCCAGAAAAGCTTTAAAATCCCAAAGGCCTTTTCGACAGAACTTGTATCGAACATGCTGTTTTTAAATAAAGGCAAAGATTCCAAGAACCAAGGAGAGAAGCCATCTCCAGACCCGGTCTATTTTCTCCCCTCTTTGAGCTGTTTTCAGAATCCAGAGAAGCACACATCTTCCTCCCCCAGCAGATTCTGAGAATTACAAATTTAGAACAGACTAGCACCTAATATTCTGGTTACACAGACATAAACTCTAAATGGGATTTGATGGAGAGAAAAAGACCTTTGTTCCTCGTAAGGCAAGTACAGGGTGTATTTCAGGGACGGTGTAGGCAAATCCCACCAGTAACTCAAGACTCAAAGTCAAGGGCCTCTTTTAGTCTCCCCTCTGAATGTTTTTATTCTGTCTTTCTGTCATGGAACATACTGCTGTACTCCTTGTACTTTAGCTGTGTTCTTGGCATATAATTATACTAGACTGGAGAATCCTTAAGGGCAAGACGGTGTAGGACTCATCTCTCATCTGCCCTGGCGCAGCACCCTGGAGGCATCATTGGGTAATATGAATTAGTTGAATGAAGAAATGACTCATGGAAATAAACACGCCCATATATTCCTTCTTCCTGGAGCCCGCCAACCTGACCACATGGTACACGTGTCACACTGGACACCTGTGAAACTGCATTCGCCTTTCTTATTTACACTATGTTTTGGGAACATAGATGAGCGACTTGAGTTTGCACTGGGCATGACGATGGGAAACCTAAGGCGTTTGGCTCCCGATGACAGCTAAGCCTTTGCATCTGGCTTCTCCGTTGGGCCAGAATCTTGTCCCACAGGGCACACACAAGTGCCTGAGGAGCACAAGTGTTAGCAGTCTCGGTGGGACTGGAGCAGGCAGGGCTGTGCAGGAGCCCCTGTAAAGGATTAGAACCCTTTCGAATCGTAACACCCCAGGTGAAGCTTGGCATCGAGGGACTGGCTTTTGGGGATAGCAAAAATTCTGGCTCCCAAGTCAGATCATACTTGTCCTCTAGGGGTCTTGAAAACAAACCATTCACTGGGCCAGAGAGTGAAAACAAATGCATTATTGTGTAGTGCTGTTCAGGGGTGAGGTGTGGCTCTAGACTTTCGCTTTTTTACATAAGAAACAAACACACCTCCTTCCAGACACCCTGGAGGGACCGATACTTAATGCTCTCCTTGAAGGCTCAGAGCTGTGTACCTCCCGAGAGAACAAAACCCCAGCACTCCAGAATTGGACCAGCTTTGGTGCTTTAGGAGAGACCGATGTCTCTCAACAAAGTCTCCTGAGAAGCCCGCAGTGGTCTTACCCAATAGCATGCCTGCTACCCGTTAGTTCTGCTTTTAAAAAATACTAAAGTGATAAATGCACTGTTACTTTTAAATGTGTGTAGATAATCCACTGGCCTGGCTCATCAAAGTTTCATTAAATGCTCTTTGCATGACTATTTTCAATATTATACATAAATAATAGCAGTAGCTGATGCTTTCTGAACACTTCCTCTGTGTCATTCACGGTCCTGATGCATACAATGGCACTGAAAACTCCGAACAAGGCAAAGAGGAAGGCACAATTCTTATCTCCATTTTACAGACCAGGAAACTGAGATAGAGATGAAATTACTTATCTCAGTGCAAACAGCAAGTGACTGATAGCAGGAGGACCCCAACCCAGGCGACTGGACCTTAGGGAGAGCTCCTAGTTTAGCAACATGTCTCCAACAGACACACACACACTCAGCCTTGTAAAAAGATGTTCATACTAACTTGGGCTGGCAGCAAGCAGGGAGCCCTCCCCGAATGAAAACGCTCTCTAATACCACACAGCATGAGGGTGCTGCGGCCCATCCAAGGCAGCAAACTACATGTGACACACTTGCCAGAAAGCTGGGTCCCCATTAGTCCTCCTGACTCAGCAGTAGGTGACAGGACTTCCACTAAAGCCACTAAAACTTGGTCAGAGCAGGCATGCCATTACCCCCTTTTCACAGGGCCGCTCACTCTGCTGCCCCATCAGTGAAAGATCTCTATGGTTTTAAAGAAAATCTTTCCTCATTGCCCATCTGTTCCTCTTCCTCAGTGCCAAGAAATTAATCAGTAGTCACCTCTGTGAAGTCATGGCTATTTCTATAGGTGTTAATCCCAGACTCTAGGGCACTTCGACATCTCACTTGTCTTTTTAAAATTCCTTCAAATATTAATGAATTATAGCCCATTTTCTTGACAAAATAGCAAAACAAGTTTGTTTTTCTGAAAGGTCTAGAAGCTCAGAGTTGCAAACATTCATTTATGTATTTATTTCACATGGGTTCAGACAAGTTATGTGGCAGGGCACTGCAGGTGTGGGAAACTTTCTTGTCAACCCCAACTCTTGCAATAATAATAATAAAACAAAGGAAATGTAACCAGTTACTGGCAAAGTCAATTGCTTTTGGCTTAAATGTTCCTGTTATTTTTCTACTGTGTTCTTCCTGTCATGACCGTCTCTCTCCCTTTTTTTTTTAATAGCCTTTATGCTCTTGGAAATACCGTGAAGATAGATAAACTGCTATAAAAGCCGGATTGACTCATCAGTTAACAACTCTTTCTTCCTATTCTGCAGAGAGGGTTTTGTTGCCAACTCTCGAGAAATTCTTTGTGAGCTTCCACTCAGAGATAGGGCTGGCTTGCTGGTAGAGACTAGAATCAGGGGATGGAAAACCAGGCAAAATTTTCCTAAGAGTTTGACCCCAGGGGTCAATGTCTAGAGGAAGCCGACAGAGCATTAACTCATTTGATTTGCAAGTTGTGTGTGTGTGTGTTTTAAACACTAGCCAGAAAACAAAACTCCACCGATTGAAGCATTAGGCACACACAAACACTGTTCTATGTATAGTATGCCTTACTGATAATACTTTGCATTTCTGTAATGCCTTTCCTCTGAGGATCTCCATTCTCCCAGCACATTTTCTTTGGAGACAATAATCTTAAAATACTCTGGCAAGTTTCAGCATGGAGCATTGCTCTTTCTGGGGGAAAAAAAAAACAACCTTCCCCTAATTTAGTTATCATTTACTGTGTTCTATTTTCAATGTTTCCCTTTTGACTATTTAGAAACTTCCTCTTTCACTACAGTGAAAATAGGATGAATGTTTTTAAAGTTATTAACGTATGAGTAAAAGACTTAGAAACTTAGAAACCAAGAATGGCAGAAGGCTTGATCAAAGCCACTCCTAAAATTTATGGGTGTAATAAAAGAAAGGCATTTCACAGATAATCTCTTACAGAATTTCAGTTTTCAAATAGTTGGGGGCAGGAAAAAAACTAGAAGCTCTCGGCCCTTATTTTTGGCTTTAAATTAAAGCTAATATGTTTAACTTAATAATTCATAGTTGATTTCCTAAAATTTTTATTTCAAATCAAGTTATATTCTGTACAGTACCCCTTGGCGCTTGACTTCCAGTTAATTGACTAAAGGTGCGAATTCACAAAGCACTGATCATACCATGTATAACGATTTAAGAATATTCAAGTTTATTTTTATTCTGTTTCCCTATAAACAGCCTTCCACCCCCAACAGAAATGTTTGAGAAACAATCGTATTGTCTGAGTATAAACACACAGACCCATTAACAAGCTCAACTCCCTCAATCTTGTGGGACGTTCAAACTTAAATGATGTATTTTAAACAATAGACGTGGTGAAACAATGCTGTTAAAGTGTTATTATTTGATAATTATTCTGACGGTTCTCTATTAAGAGAAATTTTTCTTCTCAAGTAAAGGCATTAAGGAAATGAGCCCAGAGCCTGGAACCCAGACACGAGAGCCAGATTTAAATGCCTTACGGTTCCAGTGCCACCAAGACCACACAGCCCTGAACGACAACACAGGACGTGTCCCTCCAATGATTACACTCATCCTTCTGGATACTCTGGCTGTGTGAAGACCTGGGCTTTGGGTTTCCAAGTTTGCTTTAGCCCAAGCCACACTTGAAGGTCCCCCGAACCACAAACTACAATTTAGCGTTTGTGCTCTCCCAGAATCGAGGCCCCCATGCTACCTCCTAAAAGGGTGAGCAGTTGTATTGTTACGAGGTGAAAAACGAAGCTGGCTTTAGATGAAGTCCGTTCGCTTCACTTTTTCATCAAAGTCTGTAAGATTCCCCCAGGATTGCTAATGAGAGTCAAATGTATTTAGGGCCTCGGTCCTACCTGGACTACTCAGGGAGTTTTAAGTCCAAAACAGCCGTGGACTTCATTGAGTGCTCAACAAACCATGTAAGTAAGCACTCTTGTAATCCCTTCCCAAACATGCCCAGTCTTACTCACTCTCCTTTCATACTTGTGATTGCTGAAGCAATTGTTATTGCTCCAACCAAAATTTTAGTAAGTTCATAGGCATGCAATTTGCATAGCTATTTCCTGATCCACCTTCTCTCTGCCCTGGAGGTCTTCATTTCTCAGAAACACTTAAAAACACAGGTCACTTGACTTCTACCCCCTTCCCCATCCCATAAATAGAGAAGGACTTGCTACCTCATCTGTATTGCTGATTGGTTGGAAAGCGGGCGGCTCTCTGCCTTCTTGCCACGAAAACAACACAAGAAAACCTCGTTTATAGTCAGGCTTTACCTGCAGTGATGGATGGATTTCTATCTTTGTTCCTCCTCCTCCTCCTTGAGGGGGGAGAGAAATTTAAATGACCAGATGTTATTTATATATTATTCTGAAATCATATAGTGAATTCCAAAGTAATACAAAAATATTCTAGAAGTCTATATACGAAGGTTGTCCACACGGTCACTGGCAAAGAAGACAGGGGTTATACAGATGCTCGTCACTACCTCTGGAGGAAGAAAGGGGAAATCTGGAGCTGAGTCTAGGTGTGGAGTGAGCAGAGATTCTGAGGTTTCAGAAGATTGCCTCCCTAAGGCTGGAATTCTGGAAATAGGAAAAGAGATGGAAATCCATGCCAGAACTTTCAAACTCTCAGCTTCCCTCTTGTCCGTTTTGGCTGCCCACAATATCCACCTGTGGAAACCATTCTCAGGGGAGGGTCCCATTCAGGACTTGTGAGGGGGGACATGGAGCTGTTTTACAAAAGCTTCTTCATCTTTGGGATACTGGGCTCTGTACAGGTAAACCACAGCACAGACAGGACTGAGGCCTAGGCGCCCCTGAGGATTGGGAAGACGCCTTTGCCTTACTCAGAAATTCACATACTCTGTAAAGAGCCATCAGCCAAGCGCGGAAACCTGAGGACATAGCTCAGTCCTTAAGGTTAGGGTAGCAATGCAATCTGGTGCTCACTCTGATCCCCACACCACCTCTCAGCTGCATCGTCTTGTCATGAACTCACAAATCCCACAAAACCAAAAGTAGACTCTCTCAAATGCCATCGTGGCTCTAACTTGCGTTTTCCCATTTCCCTGAGAACTCCTCTCTCCTCCTGATCATCTCTCCAGATGCCAGGTTTCCACTAGCCATCGCCAGGCCCCAGGCCCCCTCTCAAAGGAGAAGATCGGGGACACAAGCCTTGATAGTCAGAATGAGCATGCGTTTCACCGCGATCCCATGCAGTTTTTCTAAGAATTTTGGAATAGTGCCCATGTCCATTTTTTGAAAACTACTACATAAACACATATTTAGTCTTTCTTAGTATGGTACTATATAATAAGAAAAAAAATTCAAGATAATTATCTCTTTTTTAAGGCCATTTAAGGGTCTACTCTGGAAATGCTTTTTGAGGACTTTTTGATTTCCACAATCTCTGAGGGTTTTATAAAGACAGAACCTCTTACACATAGAAAATTACATTTTTTGTCTCTGTCTTTCTCTGTCTCTTTTTTTACTTTCTGTAACAATCAATAAACCCACTCCTCCTAGTCTATGATTGATACGTTCTGTGGTGTTACTATCGAACATGACAGCACAGAAGTGAAAGCTACATTTTTTTGTATTGAAGATCCTTGCAAGGAACAGCAAATATCAGAACAGTTTTTAAACTCTCATATAAACAGAACATTCTTGCTCAGCCATTTCTCCAGGTTTGGAAATGAGATATTCTACTTTCAACATTGAAGATAATTGATTTGCTACATCTCTAAAGAAAACATTCCCCACTTGGAAATAAGTAAAAGAAGAAGGTTTTTGTGTGTGTGTGTGTGTGAATTAGCATGGTGATATTTAATTTATTACAGACTTGGATAAATATGTTACGAGATACATTTCAGTATTTAAAACACATACATATAGGAGAAAAGAAAAGGTAAAAAGTCGCCAAGTAATGAGCTCCCCAATTTCTTTTTAAGAAGACCCAAAAAGGAATTCGTTCGGAAAGGGGATTTTTTTCACTGTCTGTGGTTCTTCTATCTTTCAGAAAGAATAATTTAAGAAGTAGGATGAAATCTCTTACTTAAAAGTAAAAAGGTGACTACTCTTGGTTGTCTGAGATTCCGAGACATTTTTCCTCGTTCCTGTAAATTCCTCTCTCCCTCCTTTATGAGGTAGCAGTACCATTTCCGACAAAGTACGCTAGTGGTCACTGAGCTTCACTTGGTGGTGGAGGTATAGGAGCCACCCAGATACTGAAGAATGACTTTCAAAACTTTGCTGTGGTACCAACCCAGTCCCGGATTGCATAGAAGAATTCATCTACTGGAGCAGGGTGGGGTGAGGGGCCAAAAGGAAAGGAGGAAGGGACCCGGGGCGAGGGTGGAGGGATAGTGGCCAGTCCATAATGTTATACTTGATGACACATTAAGAACAGATAATTATACTGTCGCAGAGCAAGCCAGAGAAGCCAGTTAATTGTGATGAGAATTTGGCACACTCTAGAGAAACAACAGACAGTTACCCTCCAAAACCCCAAGGTAAGTCTAACAATGAACAATGAACCGACGTTCGGTTAGAACGTTGATGTTTTTTTCAGAATACGATACAACACATAACAATTTAGAGCTGCTCTACCCGATACTGTCACCACATGTGTCTGCTGAACGCTGGGAATACTCTATGTCAAGTCCAAATTGAAATGTGCCACGGCATAAAAATATACACCGGTTTCTAAGACTTACTATGAAATAAAAGTAAAAGATCTCATTAATAGCATTTTATATTGATTACATATTGAAATGATAATATTCGGATATACTAGATTAAATAAAATATATTATTAAAATTAAGTCCACATGTTTCTTTTTACCTTTTAAAATGTGGTTACTAGAATACTTTAAATTACATGTGGCTCACATTATCTTTCTCTTGGGTGATGTTGGTTTAGTCAATAATTCAATGTTATGATTATAGCTATGTTCTTGGAAATATGTGTTAAGGAGCAGGCAGAATGGGATTAACATCTGAAGCTAGGACAATCGGCGAGAATCGCCATTGAAAGTTTCAACACAATGTAGAATTTTATTCACTGTTAAGGGAGGATGGTCACATAGAGATGTTGGTGTCTGAAAATCCTGCTGAAGCTGAGTTCTTGCCTCTGCTGTAAAATTCCAACCTGGTAATCATTGACTTAAGGCTACTAAGTAGCCCTGAAGAAGACGCTATTTCATTAACTTACTTAACAAAGATGGCAAAGCAAATGTCAAGCCTGGGCAACAGACTGGAGAAAAGACAGAGAGACAATGACACAGAAAGAAGGAGAAAAAGGGCCTGTATTTACTTCATGACTTATTCTTTCCTGCCACCAACATGGGTCGGGTGTCAACGCGAGCTATTTTCATCATCCAGTGCAAACCAAATGACAGAAAATGGAACTTGTGGGATTCGGGCTAGTTAGAATTAAGAGCTTCTTAATCACAAATTGTTAATAGTCTGACTGTATTTTTCTGTTTTTGGAGAGTTCACCTGAAAGTAAGCAGAGGGAGGTTGGTAAGGCCTACATGCAAGGGTGTGGCCTCCTTGGTCCCATGTTTTTACATGATAAAAAGTAAGAATGTTCATTGAAGACAGGCATTCCAATGAAGTCCAGAAAAATCTGAACAGAACAAAATAGTTTGAACTCTGGGGACAAGGGAAGAGGCACATTCTTCCACAGTCATTCTTAGCACCAAAAGACCCTGGGGCATCACTCTGATAAAGTGGCTGTCCAATCCGCAGCTGGCCCAATGTCCCATTCTCCCAAACCACTGGTCACAGTAGTTGAAATCAAAGCTGATTCTTTCCAACCCCTTGCTTCTTGATCCCTGAGGCAGCAGCAACACAGAAACATAACTAGACTTTAAGGGCCCTCTAAACACTACATGCCAATGAGAGGGCTACACACCCACCTGGTTAAAAGGCTTCGCGTTGTGAAAATAAAAGAACAGCAATGGTGGCAGTGGAAATAAGCTTAGAAAATATTTTCTTTTCTTAGAAGGCAAGAGTTGCTATTGCACTGAAGGCAGTAACATGCAGAAAGATTAGGACCAAAATCTCTGCAGCATCGACAAAACATTCAATGAATGTTATACATTCTACTGTATGATGTTTATAATATGATAATTTTTATGAAATTATTTGGCAGGTTCGACCTACATCCAGCGAAGCAGTCTGTTCACCTCTGGTATGTTCCTGATATCTAACTATAGAAGTATTTTTCTTTGTCCTCCAAACTCTTTTATAGCACATGGTATGCATATTTCAGCATCCAACATTATTAACTCATGGCCAACTGTCAGTTGATGGTTATCTAACACATGGGGTCTCCACAAGAGGGATCCTTATTTGGGCAAAAGCTCTTGTCTGCACTGGTCTGTCTATATTTTCCCTCAGAAGAACTTTATTTGGATTATTATTCGCTGTTAGTGGAAACTCAGAGGCTGCATGTGTGGCAATCGGAAAGCGGAGAAATAAATCCTTAGCAAGTTAAAACACTCAGCTGATATTAAAACCATTTCTAGCTTTGTTAGCTGAAAGCAAACTCTCCATTGCCCTCTTGTGGTGAAACTATGTGATGGCGTGGGATGACCATAAAAACCCAGAAACTAACAAGAGTTTAATCAGAGGCAGGTAAGAACATTCATCATGGATAGAAACAGCCACAAATCACAACCTTATGTTGCTTTATACGTTGTAGATTCTACATTTTGCAGCCCTTCTATGTGGACATGGATGGGGGTGGGGCGTGGGAGTGGGCGAGGCTCGTAATATGGAAATTAGAATTTTGTCTTTCTGGAACACAATGACTTCACTATATTTACAACCATAGCTGCTGTGTGTGTGTCTGTGTGTGTTTATACATACGTATATTATACACACATATATGTATGTATACACACACCTATACAGCAGCTATGGTTGTAATGTACATATATGTATGTATATATATACACACACTACATACATATATTTATATGGCAAATTGATTTTTATGAGATTTAGGACCTTAAAAAAATCATGCTCACATTTTAAAAGTTCCTTCATAACCAAAAATAGACTGATGTTCCAACGGGTTTGGAATTATAGGAACCAAGGAAAGAAGCCTGAATAATTCCCTAATATGGAAGAAAACCGGCCTTTTCTTAAAGAAAAAAAGGAAGAAAAGTTTATTTGTTTCTGACAATAGGCAACATATGGAAACGTGGAATTTACAGAACCAAGTGTAGGTACAGAATTTCTCTTTCCATATTCTCTAAAAATCAAATTTTATAAAATCCTTAACTCCAAATTTAATAATCAGTTATCCAATTTGGTACTTAATTTTACTTTTTAAGAACACCATTTAAAATTTCTGCTGAATGCCTTTCAACAATTTCCTGCCTAACAGGCCCGTCCCCAAAAAGTAAACAAACCTGGTATTAAAACAGACTGAGAAGCTTAAGAAAAAGCTGGGGGAGAAGCCGGGTAAAGTCCATGAGAACATAAACTCTTTTTTATCTTATTACCAGTAAATGTACCATTTCTCTCTTTTATGTGTCTTCTTTTTAGATAAAAGCCACTCCTCCACCAGCATTAACAAAAATGCTCTGTATTTTTAGTATGATTTTAGGGGCAGATGAATCTCAACTTGGCTTTACTCCTCACACGTGGAGCTTCAGTTTTGCAACAACAGTTGTTTGATTTTTGCCTTTGAATTAGCAAAGTTCTTAAAGCAATTTTACTATAAAATTAAACAGCTGGGAGTTCTTTAGCAAAACATGACGATTCTTGTTCTTCTTTGTACTATTGTGCAAGCTGAAATACCCTTTCTTTCATGTCTTTTTATTCCAAAATGAATTCCCTAGTTAGCCTTGTTTTGTTTAAAAAAAAAAAAAGAAATAATAAAGAAGTGGGGGGAGTAAGTATTTGCTGACCTCTGAAATTCATTTGCTTTTAAGCACAGGGTGTTTACACAAGGTGCGTACTCAAAGGGCTTTTGTTTCATTCCTATTATGGAATGAAAAATGATATTCTGCCCCAATATAATGCCAATCCTTGGGTACAACAGAGCTGCTTGCAAATACTTCTGTGGAGTGAGGCATCTCATGCCTATTTTGCAGATGGGAAAACTGAAAACATCGCTAAATGGTGAGGAAATACAGAAGTAAGACATTCATAGAGGCTGGAATTAAATTTAGAATTTGATTTTTAGCCCAGGACTCGAACCACGTGAGGGCTTTGACTCTTTGGAATCAATAGAAGAGCAGTTTTAAAACATTCTTTTGACATTATTAACCACAGCCTGAGGGCTCAGGGAAGTGGGGCGGGGAGGGGCAGGGCATGGAATACAGAGCTGCTTCTAGGTGACAGCCTTGTGACATTGCTAGTAATATGGATTACCTGATCCATGCTGCCGTATATTCCAGAAATATTCAAAGGCTTAATGATTCCCTTTGTATCTTAAAAAAATAGAATGTAGATTCAAAGGCTAGTGTAGACGCCCTCCTGAAATACAAAGCCAGAGAGTCATGAGGAGACATGAATTGTGGAAAGAGGTTCTTGGCTTTTCAAACAGATTTTGGAACCAAAGACCACTGCTAAGAGTTAGCAGGTCCACAGGTATGATGACAGGAGGATTCTTCATTCGAGTTATTTATATAATGATGGAATTCTGTAGCTTAAGAAGAACTAAGGCACCAGTCCGAACACTAGTCAGAACAGGGAGGCCCAGAGAGCCTGCCCTTCACCCGGAGTCACACAGCAAGCAGCAGAGCTGGGGCAGCCTGGCCTCTGCTGGCCGAGAGAGAAGACAGCAGTGCCTTGGCGGCAGATGGCTTTCCAATGGGCGCTGAGCACCTTCACTGGGGTCTCTGCGGGGCGACCTCTGTCATCTGTAGACCATGTTACTGAGACACATTTTCCAAGGAACCGCAATTAATAAAATCAAACGGGAGCTCACAAGGACATTGCCACTGTGTTCAAAAGCCAAAACACACAACGGAGAAAGCTCACTTGGAGCGCAGGGACCGGAGGTCCTTCTGGCAGGATGTCCGCACACCACACGCCCAGCTGTCTGCCCATACCCCAGCGTAAGGGCCTCAGAGCAAAGCTTGCGAAGGCATCAGGACAGTGCTCTCACGCTGGGCGTCAAGGACTGCCACCTGCTTGCTTTACGTAGGGCGGCCAGGGAGCCCTCCTCGGGGAGAGAAACGCTTTGGGAACGCAGGACCCCTGGGAGCAAGAAGAAAGGGACCACAGTCCACCTCGCTGTGCAGCTACTTCCTCACCTTGCTACCGTGATGATGCCGCGGAGGTCCCAAGCACACCACATGCTTTCGTGTGACAATCCTCTGACCCTACTCTTCCTTTTTCAGCTTTCTCTTCCTCCTACCCTCACGCTTACTTACACCGGCCACTGCGCCCCCTGCCATGGATTCCTGAGCTGGGGGAGGCCGCGGCTCTCTGTAGCTTCTGTACCAAGCAGGCTTCTGTCCTAGCGCCCATCACCCTCGATGGAAATTGTCTGTGTTTCTGTCTCCTTCACCAGACCCTAGAGAGATTCTGTCTTGGTCACTGTAGCACTGTTGCAGTAGGTGTTCAATAAATGTTTACTGAACAAATGACTCTCTCCTGTTTGGAAATCGGCATCTGGTACTTAAGAAGAGTCCAGTAAATATTTGTTAAACTGCGCTGACCGCTGATCCCACTAGAGAAAATAAATACCACTGAAGAAGGCAAGGAATATGGGCTATCCTTGGGGGTTCACCCCTGTCTCCAGTACCTGCCCTTGGTTCCATCACCATTTATAAGAGACAGACACGCAGGCCCACATTTTAATTCCTCTATGTAACTCCCAGACCCAGCTATTGTCAACCACCTAAATACTTGACAGAAAACTGCCTTGTCACACAGAATTGGACTCACAGAACTGACCAGTTAATGCTAAGACCTTCAAACCCACAGGATCCCGGCTCTCCTAGAAAGCCCCTTAACCAGGCAAAAGTCAGCAACATCTCAGAGAAAAAAAGTTCCCTGGGGAAGATGGCAGACTGCCTGGCGAGAATTACTTTTTTAAGGAACCCCATCTCTGCAAAGCTGCCTAAAAAAATGTGCCTTGCCGAGGAAATTCTGGGCAAATCTATAATGTAGAGATTAAATTTAAATTCCAATAAAGATTTTTAACAAAGATCAATAAAATAGGAGATTGATCTGCAGTTAAAAGTTCCCAGTAATGGGATTGTCTAGAAATTTCATAAATAAATGCTTTTATCTTGATTACAAAATAATCCCCTGCCACAGAAACAAGGCGAATCAAGGTGGGAAATTGTTCAGCGGGAATTAAAATGTCACACTTTACACAGAAGAAAGCATTGCAATCACCAGGGAAACACACGCTGCAAATGTGTTAACACAAAATTACATACATCACTTAATTATATAAGCGCATAGCTCCTGAGTAACCCATTAGCTAAACATGTCGGCTGTGGTTGAATATATACATGCAATATTTTTAGCACAGAGGGGATGTAACTATGTCAGGCCTGGCACCATAAAGCCTGAGATGGCAAGTGCTATTAAACTGAGATGCAATCATGTTGAAAAGGAAACATTAACAAACAGCAGACAATTGAGAAGAAGATACAGTGAGCTTGTGTTCTACCGCATGTGCTTCCAAAACCTTATATAACTATTCATTGTCTATTTCATCTGGCTTGCGTCCCAGGTTTGTTCTATGCTATACTAATTTTATAATAATAAACTGCTACACCAGTTTTATGAAATCATGCGTGCACAGAGGGTGCCGATGACATTAGGTCTGATTCTCTTTACCAGCAAAGGACCCCATCCTGAAGTGAAACATCCCAGACCATCCCCTCCATTGAAAATGGCCCCTCTCCTCTGCTTCTGACGAAAGATAACCTCTTCTTTTCTTTCATCATCAAGGCACTGGTGAAGTTGGTGAAATTACTGCTAGAGACCCAAGTTTCACAAGGAAGTAGAAAAGGCACAGGCTTTGAGAGCCTGCAGCTCTGCATTCATTTTATAAATTAGGAACTCTATGTCCCTGGGCAAGTCACCGTGTCCCCCTGGGGCTGACATCACACCTTTGTCCAAGACGGATTATATCTCTATCTTGAAAGATTATGATGGAGAAGGGATGTGACAGTGGGGTCCAGAACATGATTTTATTCAGCACACTAAGACACTAATAAGTGATGGACACCGCCATTCAATGTCTGTGCGACCGACAGTGATAACAGACAACAACGGAGTTGTTAAAAGGGCAGAACCTGCCTTGGTGGGAACTGATTCTGTGTTTGGGGCAACTTTAACTCTCAAGGTAAAAAGTGAAGGAAGGAAATTACCACATAGTAGCATGTCACTTAAACAGCATGAGAGAGAACGACAGACAGACTCTGACTATGTCAAGTGCTTTCCTTCTCTAATCATTGAATGTTTCTTTACTTTCTTTCTTTTTTTTTTCTTTTTGAGACAGAGTCTCTCTCTGTCACCCTGGATAGAGGGCTATTGGGTCAAAGCTCATAGCAATTTCAAACTCTTGGACTTGAGCCTCTTGCCTCAGCCTCCTGAATAGCTGGGACTATAGGCACCTGCCAGGACACTCAGCTAATTTTTCTAATTTTAGTAGAGATGGGGTCTCGCTCTTGCTCAGGCTGATCTCAGATACCTGAGCTCAAGTGATCCACCTCTTAAGCCTCTGAGAGTGCAAGGCTTGCAGGTGTGAGTCACAGCACCTGGCCCCACTGAATGTTTCTGAAATGTGCCTCTCTCTTAGAGAGGTGCCACTCAATGCTGTAATTCCCAGGCTCATTGGAATCATCCCAATCCCTTGTATCTAGGAATCACCAGACAAAGACCTCTGCACTTTGTAGAAGCTCAAAAAATAGAAAAAAAAATGAATAGAGTTGAACATGGAAATCCAAGAAAAAGGCAACATTCCATTTTAAGACTCCCGATATAGACAAATCTTTGTGAAAGTTGGGCCCCAGATAGAGTTCAAAGCTTTCCTCTGGGGTCTTCACTAGACCATTCCTATTAATCGAATTTCATTTTAATCAAGCCCCTATGTAGTGAAAGAGAAGAACAAATTCTACCTATTTAGAAGTCAGGGCAGGTCATTTGGGGTAAAAGAAAAAAAAAAAGGAACCATTTAAGAAGAAACATTTAAGGTTCTGATTTCTACTGGCCAGATTGTCCTTGTTTTGCTTCTAATGTCCAATATTCATTTATAAATATTTACAAAATTGCCATCCCTATGTCTGATACTGTAGTAGTCCACATATTAGTCCAGCTGGGGATAAAAGAGAACATTTCCATGATTTTTTTTTTTTTTGAGACTGGGTCTCACCGTGTTGCCTAGACTTATCTCAAATTCCCAGACTCAAGCGATCCTCCCACCTCAGCCTCTGGAGTAGCTGGCATTATAGGCATGTGCCATCACACTCAGAAATGCTTTCATTGATTTTCAATAAATATTCTTGCTCAGGAGGCCTCAGTACCTTCGTCTGTAAGGGGTTCACTAGATAAGAAAGAAGGTCATGAACTGGCAGTCCATGGACCAAATTTGTTCAGTGGCATAGTTTGTCTAACTTGCATGAGTTTTTTATTATTGTCATCAAATGAAAATCATGACATTTTCATATCGAAATAGGTGATGTTGGCTTTTCTCAGAGTTGAAAGATCTGGCAACACTGGGCTGATATTTCTGCAGCACAACAAAAGATTAGAGCTAAAGAGCAGCTGCCTCTTTAGACAGGGCATGGGTGCCTTTTCCTTCCTGATTTCTTATAGGCCCCTCCTGCCCTTCTCCCTCTAGGGTCCCTGCTGACATCTCTGGGCACATAAGTTTGCAACCTTCGGCCTGGAATGTCTCTCAGGTTTTTGTTTTTTCTTTTCATATAAGAGCTGATCATGAGAGGCAACCAATGGAAGAAAGCAGTTACCTGCAGGGAAGAGGCAACTCCTCTATTAACCAATGTTCTTTACCTAGTGGTCTCAGTTCAAAGGCTACAAAATCCCGAAGAGAGTTACCAGAGCAGGTGTCATAATCCTCCTTCTAAGAGTTTTCCCAAACTCCTTTCATTACACAACCATCGGGATTAGGCCGTCTTGTGCAAAGATGGAAAAGTGGACCAACCTACGCTTAGAGGTCCCTGTTTTAGCTTACATTTTCCCTTTTTGCATGTGACCAAGATGAACAGGATATTTCAGTGGGTTTCTAAGGATGCCAGACAAGACCTCTTTGCTCTTAAAGATGCATGACCCGTGGCCGATTCCTGGGGGGATATGCTTTGAAACTAGTATCAGAAACTCGGTCATCTCAGCTGCAAGTCACTGTATTTGCTCTTCATTCATTTTTAGACCCTTTGCACTCCAAAAATGCTTCCTGATGGTTGCTAGGCAACTATTGTTGAATACATGCAAGAGGCATTAATTGTGTGAGCATTTTCAAAAATGGAGGAAAAAAAATGTTTAAAACTGAGGACACTGCCATACCTAAAATAAAACACATCTTCTTTAAGCAGCTGTCCAGACTGGGGCCACTACAGGCTGCTGGCTTTTGTGCATCGAGGGTGGGGATGAGGGGGGGCAGAAGAGTCACCAAAATATATTCACATACGTTTCTTTGTCTTCTCTCTTCCCTCTCCAGCCCCCCACTCAAATATGCAAGTGGCACTACTTTATAACAAAGCTTCACTCATAGGATAACTGGGACTTGTCTTATTAAATATTTTCTGCTTTTCCTGTTTTCATTTCCTCACTGCTCTGATGTTTCCTGACCTGTGTATTTCCTACTTGCATATCCTCAGGGCAGGAAGGCTTATGGCTCCCCAATTATCACATCCAGCTTTAGGACCCACTGAACTTACCACAGAGTGATCATCTCCTTCTCTGGCCCAAATGGAAACAAGAACTTTTCTATTTTCCACATCAAAGACGAAGCTTTCCGCTGATGCCAACTGCTCTGTGTGCTTCATTTTATAGTGTTTTCCCTACACTTTTTTTTTTTGACATTCCAATGTCATGAGTAAGCTACAAAGACTTGGATAAACTGAGTCAAACATCTAAAGTCAACAAGGGTAGAGTGTGGCCCAAGGTGATTTCCCTTTCCTTGTGTATTAAGTGAAGTAACACAAATCCCCATCAGGATGGAGTCTAAGGCCAAACAAGGCTGATTACGTACTCTTTCCTGGCCTATATGGTTCCTTGTGGGAACCAGTTTTCTCATTTGCAAGGTGGAGAAAATGATTTAGGGCTCAGGCCTAGCACACAGTAAACAGTATATAAACCCTAGTCATTATCATCATTATTGTAATCGTTATTATTTCTGGGTCTTAGCTACAACATTTGTCTTTCTACTATATCTTGGCCAAATATTCTCATATTGGTTAATTCCAATTGAAGATTATGTCTTCCCTATGAAATTAATTTGGAAAAATACTGAGAATAATTAACCTTCTACAGGAAGAAAGTGAGGTTTTTGGTAGAGATCAAAATATATTAAATACATAGATGTGATTCTCAGCTTCTGAGCTGACTGCTGGGGAGCCACAGTAATCAGAGAGGGCAATGCATGCCTGGAACTGTGTCCAAGACGTGGCAGGAGGGGAGGGAGGAAATAAAACTAGAGGCAAGAATGTCACAGCTCTGGAATATTCTGGACAATAAATTCTAGGCCTCTCTATGCATCAATTGCACTCCAAACTGTCTCACAAACAGTACTAGAGAGCAGGTACAGGCTAGCAGATCTCCCCTGATTTGGGTTAGCTGTGGTATGTATTGTAAATCTCTTGTAAGTTTTATGCATGGCACTGTGCTGAGAACTTTATGTGCAATGCTTAATCCTCATATAATAGATCCTTGAAGGGAGCAGTATCGTGATCACCAATTTACAAAGGAGGAAACTGAGTCTTGGGGAGGAGAGGTAATTGCCCAGGAGCACACAGGTGGTCAGCAAAAGTGAGTGGAGAGTGGGACTCAGATGCTTGTGTATTCAGAGTTCATCTCCTTGGCGGTGCTGGGTTCTGTGCCTCTACAGAGCAGGCTGCCTCAGTATCCTACTGGGAACAGACTTTGTTCGCTGAGATCAAGTGGCCAAGGAGGAGAAAGGCTATAAAGCAGGAAGCAGTGGCCACTGGAACATAGGTAGCCCAGGGTTGCTCATTCAGTACTACACGCTAGTATTTTTGTGCTTGCGTAACTCCTTCAAACTAAGAAAGACAACAAGCCCAAGCTCGTTCATCCTTCTCCCTATCCCCCACATCATTAAAGGAAACTCCTCTCGTTCTTAGCTAAGGTAAATATCATGACAGAATTCAGAAGTATTTTCAACAAATATTTCTTGGGTACCAATTAGTTTTGTGACCAAGGAGTTTTTGAGTCACCAAAGAAATATGCAATAGGTTCTTGTTTTGAAGGGAGGTGGAATCAGGTTTGTTTGCAGAGAGTCAAGAGTTGACACATCCCTTCAACATTCCTTGGCTACCTAGGATCAGCGGGCTAGACCCCGGGGACACAGTGTTTCCAAGATGCCCCTGGCCTTCACTCTCACAGAGCTGGGGTTCTGGCACGGAAAAGGGAGAGACAGTAAGGTGTGGTATGTCAGTGTGATAGGACAGCAGGAGGAACAGCTAAAGGAGCTCACAGGGCTGCTGAACTCACTGAAATGACAGATAGGCCTCTCTGAGGTTGTGGTGTTGGAGCTGAGATCTGCAGGATGGAAGGAGAAGTTGGCCAGGTGGAGGGGTGAGACAATGAGGAGATTTTTTTTTTTCCCCAGGAAAGACATGTATGTGGGTTTAGATTCAAGAGAGAAAATAATTGAACTCAGGAGTTAACGAAAGACCCATGCTGCCCCACTGTGTAGAGAGCATGGAGGGAAAACCTTGACCTTCTCATGAGATACCACAACATGAATGCATTACTAGGGAGAAGACCCTTCCTGGTGCAGGCCTTGAGGAGACAGACAAATTCAGGGCCCTGGTGTAGGACTTGTGGCAAGATGGGTTTTGATGGATTGGCAGGACCAGGAGGAAGAAAGAGAAGAAACACAGACTTTGTTTTTTTTCTTTTTGAGACAGAGTCTCACTATGTTGCCCTCAGTAGAGTGCCATGGCATCACAGCTCACAGCAACCTCAAACTCTTGGGCTCAAGCAATTCTCTTGCCTCAGCCTCCCAAGTAGCTGGGACTACAGGTGCCCACCACAATGCCCGGCTATTTTTTGTTGCAGTTGTCATTGTTGTTAGCAGACCTGGGCCGGGCTCGAACCCACCACCTTCAGTGTACATGGCGGGCGCCCTATTCACTGAGCTACGACTGCTGCCTGAAACACAGACTTCCTTTCCTTCTGTCTTATGGACAGGGTGAATGCTGCCTACTCTGACAAGAGCTTTCCTCAGCATCTTGTCACCATGACATGACTCGTCACGTGTATGTGTCATCCTCGGTGATGAAAGATTCACAATTCTTAGCCCATGCTTAGATCCTCCTGTGGGCTAAAATTGTCTATTTTAATGCATACACGATTCTTCTTTTATTTTGTTTTCAGCCAGCAAACAATTTTTAATTAGCTTGCTCTTTATTAAGGACATGGAGCAGGTTATTAACTAGGTGCACCTTTGGTTCTTTAGAAAGAGTGAAAAAAACATGATCAATCTGCGTGTGATGTTTGGGGTTTAAGTGGTATTAGTCAACATATTTAGAGCAAATCTCATCCAGCTCCATTTTTTAAGCCCTGACTCAACTGATGATCCTACAAGGCAGAAGGAAAGAGTGGGATTAATATATTAGTCACTTGCAAAATTTGCCAGTCCCTCAAATACATTAGTTCCAGTAAAATATTCAAGGGAATAATAATTTTTCTTAAAAAAGTATATCCTCTATCTACCGAATCCAACAAGAATCACTTAGCTCTATCAGACTACTTAAATACTGTTATAATAACTGAATTCAAGGGTCACCTCCCGCCCCCCAGAATGTGCCTCTAAAGTTAACACTGCGTCCTGTTCTTTATTGTACTAGCTCTGTATCCTCACATGGGGCTACACACAATTACACAGTTGATACTGTCAGCGGGCCATATAGAATATATGAAGAAACTGACTGTCTACACTGCAGGCATCTGTGAATAGGTAATACAAAAGGGGGAAATGAAAGAATCCCATGAGCTGCCAGTGAGATGCAGGAGGGTTTTCAGGCCACTCCATTTGGCAGATCTGCCCTGGTCAGTTGTGCCATATGGTTCTGTCTCTTGCAACAAGATTGGGTGTAAATACTCAGCACGAGTCTAACTCCACTTGTGGAAGAGCCACTTGGAATCTGAATCAAACTGAAGGAGTGAAAGAGGGAGGTAAATGAGTGGTATCATTACCTTATCAAAAAGCCAGCCGTTTAACAGTTACCCAGCTATTTCTTTAGTGATCATTCTGAGGCAGGTGTCAGAATTAGCAAGGCCAGGGTGTTTTTTGTATCTTTACCAGATACAAATATTTCTTGAGTTTCCACTCAATGAAAGCCAGTTTGGAATATACAGTAGAACCTCCAAAGTTGACCACCTCCCTCCTTGGACCACCGCCTAACTTAATTTTCACAGACTGGACATGCACCACGCGTCCATATCAGTAGAGGAGGCCACATTCCTTATGTTGACCACCTCTGTACATCGACCAGTTTGTTACAGTCCCTTGGGTGGTCAACCTACACAGGTTCTACTGTATCTATCAAACTATTGTTGAAATCATTCCAATTCACCAGAGTCAAAAAAGCAAATAAGCTTTTTCTTTGCTTCAGCTCTGCTGGCCCTGGGTCAGCCTGCGTGGAAGCGCCTGCTTGGTTGTGCACATCCAACCTGAAGGACTTATATAAATAGAGGAACTCTGACATGGTCACAGGTTATACCTACACTTCTCAACGTGCAGTGACTTGATCAAGAGCGATTTGTATTTAGCGTGTTTTTCTAATTACACCTCTGTTGTAACATCTAGCAGCTATTGCTGGCACACAAGTAAACATAGGTCATCTAGCTAATTGCCAGGCAATAGATGCCAACTGTGGATACGGTAGCAAGATCACAACTTAACTATTAATACAAACGCCCAAGCTTGTTACAGGGAAACTTAGAACAAGTAAAGGCAGACAGACGCATGTGGATCACCCTTTCAAAAACCCATTAGAAACGACCCCAAATCTCCTCTCCAAACTCTCTTTAAAGATAACCATGTAAATATGCCCAAAACAACGTCACTGGTCACTGAATTCTATGATAAAGAGGTTCCTTTACTGTGAGATTTGTGGCAGTAAAAATAAGTCACAAATGAATCACAAAGATGTTAAGATAAGAACGGCGTGGAAAACACTGTGATAGATGACACATCTCATTAAATCCAATTTTATGTGATCAGTTACTGTATTGCCCTGTTTAATTGATTTATATACACTTTAGGAAGCTTTTTACTGTTCAGAATGCAATTATATACTTTATAATTGAGTACATAGTTGATTAATTACAATGTTTATGGTCATTTCAATTAAAAGCTAGCTATCAGTTTCTGTGGCCAGAAATCTACCCCCCCCACCTTTAAAACGCTGCTCCTACAAATAATGTTCTATGAAAATGAATTATACTTAACTTACAAGACTTTGACTTACAGCACTGTTTCCAGTAGGGCATTTATACAAAGTAATTAAGAAGCTTGTTTTCTCCTTAGATAGCCTATTCCTAGGTATCTCTGATACAGGGTCATTCTTAATGTTTTGAAAGTACTTTCTAGCCAATTTTGGAACCAGAAAAGAATAACAACATAGACGATAATTTGCAGCCAGTGGGAACTCGGTCAATGTCTGCCCATGAAAACTTTTCTGGATTTTCTTCAATTCAATGGTATGGTAGCTTTTGTACTCTTGGTAAGAACAATGGGAAGTTAAATAATCTCCTTCCTAAAAGAAAAAAAAATCAGAAAACATAATTTTGTCAAATCTCCTTCAAAGGAATTTCTTGCTTAGCTTCTTATCTGTCCAACGCTGCTTAAGATATGGTAGTCAATATCAATCAGGAAACATTTGACCCGAAGAGATAAAGTCCCGAGGTATGATCGTTTGATGAATGGTTTGCCCTTATCAGCTTGTAATTGCTATTATAAACTCAACAGAAAGTTTCCCTTCCACTCTCTTTTCTGAAATAAGCCTCAAAGAAGAAAGGAGTGGCAGCGTCACCATTAAACCTCAGGCACTGAGCACGTGCGGTAGTCCCTGCAAAGACAGCAGGTGCCGCTTTAGCCAAAATTAAGTCTCTGAAGTCCTGCAGTTCTGTGTGTGCGTGTTATGTGCATGTGTGTGAATATAAGTACGTGTATTTACTAGCTCACTGTTCATAACCCTGGACTCAGAATTCATGAGGGCAAGGGACTTCCATCTGTTTAATTCCAGATTAATTGAATTGTCCTGTTTAATCAGGACGTTATGCACTGTCTAGGACCTCAGAAGATCTCCCTAAATATCTGCTGAATGGTGGTGCTGACAGAAAGAAGAATAGATGAATGTATGAATCAGGCAATCTGTGCTGAGGGGATCATCGTCCCCATTATAAAGCTAAGAACATAAAACTGAGGCTTGAAAGTGAAGCTGCTTGTGCAGAGCAGGCAGGCCCTGGGGTCAGTGCCGTCCTCATCTTTGTGTGGACGCTGGAGATGATGTGATGGTAAGCAGCCTCTTCCCTTCATCCAGGACCCAGAAGGGAAGGGGCAGTGGAGGGGGCCATCAGCTTCATCTCTGTGCAACCTTGATCATAGCCATCTTGACAGTTTATATTTTAAGACTACTACACCAGGGGTGCGGTGTGAAAAATTTCTTGTACATCATCGTGGGTGATCCTTACAATAACCATGGGAAGTGGGTGCTGTTATTGTACACCAGATGAGAAAACTCAAGAGAAGTTAACTAAATTAGCAAAGAACAACAACAGATAGAACAAGTAAAGAAAACCAAGCATTAGGAAGACCTAGGATAAATTATCCAAACACTCACCATCTATTACCTGAAGGTGTGTAGCCACCCACAATGGGGGAAGTGGTGGCTTCTGAGAAGAAGCCTCTATCAAGCATCTCACTGTTAGAATATAAGAAAAGTAGCAGTGGTTGAACCAAGTGCTGGTTTAGTCCATATTCTTTCATTAACACCCATTTTATTCCATGAGTCTCACAGTTTCTGCAGCTGTGATAATGAGCCCCTTAGTATTTTCCTCTGGCTACTCAAAAGACTCCTGGAGGAACAAGCAGCCCAGTGCCGCTGTGGTAATTCGAAAGGGAGGTGGGCATTGATGCGAGCAGTGACCCACAATCCAACCAAAGGTTTTGTCTCATTGGGTTAGTGACTTTGCGTTTTACAAACCATTTCACCCACAACTCCATCAATCTCAGTAACATATAGAGAGCAACCAAACTGACTGCCCTCCTTTATAGGTGGGACAGAGCCTCATCAGGTTCAAAGTTATTATCAACATCAGTGTGCCAGGTGGACACAGCTGAGCCTTCTATGTCCTCCTCCAAGATAAAGACCCTTTGGGAAGTTGCCCTAACCATCTTGGCCACCAGCATTAATTTTTTATTTTATTTTTTTTAGCCTTATCTCCCTTTTTGTAGAGACAGAGTCTCACTTTATCGCCCTCAGTAGAGCGCCGCGGCATCACGAAGCTCACAGCAACCTCCAACTCCTGGCCTTAGGTGATTCTCTTGCCTCAGCCTTCTGAGTAGCTGGAACTACAGCCACCCGCCACAACGCCTGGCTATTTTTCTGTTTTGCACTTCAGCTGAGGCCAGGTTTGAACCCACCACCTTCAGTATATGGGGCCGGCGCCCTACTCAATGAGCCACAGGCTCAGCCCTAGCATTATCTTTTTAAAAATTGCTTATAGTCTTCTATACAAGAAGTCTTCTATCTTCTATAGATTCTTATTCTTCTATGAAAAATTTATTCTATGAGTCAGTTCACATAGACTTAGTCTCAAAAATAGCCTGTGTTCTTCTATGTGTCTAGGGCACAGTTCAGAGCAGAATAGCCATCATTTGATACACAGTGTTTGTGGCTTGACTGGGACATCAGAAAGAGCTCTCCTGACTTTGTTGAGAAGGGCTGTTCTTATTAATTTTACATGAAGGCATCCTGTCACTTGATTAATATCACATGTCACCATTTGCCTTTCTGATCAAGTTTGCTCCTATGCTATTTTTCTTTCTTTTTCTTTCCTGTTCTCACCAAGAGTCTATTATTTCTGACTGGAAAGTCTGCTAAATCCCTAGCCTCTTATCTTTTCCAAATTAACTTTACCAATTCCTTCAGATCCGCAGTACTTTATTCTTCTGGTATAAGAATATGACCCAAAATGCAGCAATGACCTGCACACATATGTGTAAATACCTTATGTGGCCAAGTCAGTGTGAGGAGACTTAAAAGGGCTCTATGCCATGTACATACAGCCATGGAACTCTGAAGATGACGCCTCTTTCAGGGATGGCCAATTCCACACTGTAGATGATGGCAAAAGGAGATAATACAAGGAATTGTATTACCTCTTGCCCCTACCCTAAATTTAAGGGGCAAACCCATGAAAAATACCAGCTGATGAATATTCTAGTGAGCATTTTGTTGCTTTCAAACATTCCACTATCTGCAACATAGCATGTCCAGGGAGAAGAGTTACTTTAATGAACAGATAAGAGCTGTCCACAGCTAGGGCTGCGATATGGTCTCCTCTGACTAACGGATCAACTGCCACACCTAGTAAGTATTGAGAAGGCCGAGAGACTTGACCCACTGTGTGGAAAGTCCAGGCCGGAGAAAGAGACATAGAGACAGGCCTCTTTGGTTATCCATATTTCCTTAACTAGAAAGGCTTCCCTTTGCTTGATTAAAAGTAAAAAAAAAAAAAAAAAAAAAAAAAACGGAAGTTAGTGACACTGGCTCCATAAGGTTTGCTGCCCTGGTTGATGAACAAATTTAACCTTCTATTGCAATTACAAAAGATCTCTGTGGATTGTTCACATGAAAGATTTTTTTTTTAATTTGCTTTAAATTTATATTTTGAGTCAATTTCCTTGCCGGAAAGTGTATTCTCAGTTCTTTTTTCTCATTTCAGTTCTTTACAAGACCCAGGGAAGATCTGCCCTAGAAAAGTGCATTAATTTTAGTGTTTCTTCCATGATGGCATCTGATCATTCATATGGTCATCCACAGCCAAAGTCACAGATCAGGGGTTACACATGAGGGCGGCTATGCAACGGGTACAGGGGAGAGGTTTGCAAAGGACCCGATGACCCTACACATTTACAGTAAAGCAAGACTGTCCCTTAACTGGAAATCCACATGCCATCTACAGAACCTCATCCAGAGCATGGGTTTCAGAATCTCAAGAAAGTGGTGTTCAGAGGAGCACAGAGTTCACCTAGTCCAGCTCGCTGTATCACACCAGCAAACTTCATTGTATAAATTCTGCTCCTACCACAAAGAATGAATTGTATTTCAGAAAAAAGAGGAGGGTTAGAGAACATGGAACAGGTGGGATGGCCCTGGGCTTCAAGCTACTAAAATGGTTACAAAATGTATAATTCAGAAGAATTGAAAAGAGCTATGTGATATTGTACTTTTCCCAAAAGAAGAAAATGTATAAATCATTAACAACGTCCCTGCTCTGAGTCCTCTGTAGGTTTTGTCATCTCCCAGTCACTCGGATTGTGCTTATGGTGCCAGCTTCTTAAAGACCCAGCTATAAAGTACATGGACTAATTGCGGAATAGCACCAGGGAGCTGTTAGCACCGCAGTGGTGCAGCCCTTCTGGTGGTACCCTATTATATCTCCGCAATGGCGTTTACACAGCTTCAACTCGTGCCTTGAAAGGCTTAAATAAATTAACTCCTTTATTTAGACACAAACATCACATCACACCCAGAGAAGGGGCCAGAATGGACGTTTCTGGTTCGCACATCCAGGGCAAAGGGAGATACTTCTCAGCAAATATCACTACCCATCATCTGGATTCTCTAATTTCAGAAACCCATTCCTCCGACAGAGTAGTATTTATAGAACATGAAATTTGGGTTTTCAATTATGCCAACTTCCTTTTTCATATTCAAATGCTACATATATTTCAGAATATGTTTACAGAATTTTCCCGTATTTCTAAATAAATACACCAAAGAAGTTCTGAAATATACACATTTTAGAGATGCCTTTGCGCACACCAAGTTATTCCCAGATGTTTTACATTCCAAATTTCTCAATAAATGAATAACATGCTAGGAAAGCAAACAAGAGCTGACACTATTTAGTCTAAGATTTTAAATGGTATAACATGTGCAGCTAGAAACAATTTTAGCTATATATCAGCAATAGCTATATATCAGCAGGTATTAAAGAATTCAAAATGAGCATTTATAGGATTGGGCTCTGAGCTCTACATAAGTGTGGTCTTCAAGATGACTGTTTTGTGTTTCTCACAACCACACAATGCACCAACAAATTTTGTCTTCTATCTTCTGAGTTTATATATATGTATATTATATATACATATATATCTATATTCATGTGACAAACCCATGATCCCAGTTCACTGCCACAAGTGCTCATTAACAAGCATCACAGCCCCACAGTCAGTTCTGTGCGCTTTGAACTAGTTCCAGAACCAGGGATATACAGCAAATGGCAGCTTGGCCTTTTCACTTTTTCCATTTATTATACTTAAAAAAAAAAGCAGAAAACTCCTATAACTGCTCCTTTCACACCTTTTATCTCCTTTATAAATTGGTAATATTCACTCATTAAATCTCAAACTTTGCTATGTTCTTATGTAATGCTTAATTCTCTTCTCTGGCGTTGGCTTGTGAAATGTCTTTAATTAAAAAAGCTAAAAGCACTCTAAATCTGGATGGCAGACTCATTTCCAGGGCATTCAGGCATGTTGTCTAATTTTAAAACTCTGACAGGATACATGTAAATTTATGCAAGTTTCATAAAAGTCACAATTTCCTCCTTGAATTCAAGCTAAAGAAAATGCCCCTGAGCTCTTTTTAAAGCTGTTTGTTTTACTGGAGAGCTCATTTCGCCCATTGTGTTGGAGGTGATTATTCTGAAGAATATCCGATGTCAGAGTCCCATCAATCCACTAAGAATTAAGGAGTTAAATTTCTCGACTATTGATCAAACAGGCTCTTTGATCATTATTTTATGCTTTTAAATACAGATAGGGGGGAGGGGAGGGAAAATACCAGCATGCGAATTATTTTGGTTGACAGTAATTAAGAAATTATATGTTAAGAAAATCAGTAATTGTTCACATGAGTCATTAATGTGTTTTCATTCTTTGTAAAACTTTCTGGCACGCCCTTCCTCTCTTGCTTTAAATAAGCAAGGACTGGAAAATATGCATAGTATTTGGAACCCAGGGGAGTGACATATTAATTCAAAGTTTGCTTGAAAGTGTAGCTTTGTGTGAACGCAAAAGTGTTCCCATCCTTTTTTTTTTTTCTACCACCCTTTACCCAAGAATCCACTCCAGAAAGTGTGGTAGCCTTTTTAACTGTTTGGGGGAGTATTCTGTGGGCTGGGACCCTCCTCCCTTCAGAAGACCCACTGACTAGGAAATCTATAAGAAAAAACCCACAAAATGTGGGACTTAGAACGAGTTCAGCCCTGGGCAATTAACCAGTCCCTGCTAATTCTGTTGCTCCCTAGAAGCAAACCTTCCCTCCGAATTAAACCTCTGCCAAAGTTTGTTTTGGAAAGGTCTTAAATCCACAGGAAAGAGACTAAAAGTATATGATGGAAGGCTCAGACAAGCTCCCCAACAGTTGGGACACCTTCAAATGAACTCAGGTTCACTTACAAATTGCAGATCCCTAAAAGAGCAGGAACTAACATTGCATTTGTTTTTACTGAAAGACAGCCTCAAGTGCGGACACGCAGTGTGTGACATGTGATACATAATAATACTCTTAAACCAGTTCTGACATAATATCTCCAGCGGCCTAATAACCGCAAATGATTGCTTTAGTTAAGAACTAGCCAGAAGCAAAATAGATCCATGTAAAAGTAGCTTGAATCATAAATACCTCACCAATATTTTATGTCACTTTGTAAAAGTTAAAGGAGTCCTATAATAATTAACAACAAAAACGCCATGTTCTTTACTATTGTATGGTGGTTGTGAAAGGTTATTTCATAGTCCCCAGGCTGCCAGTGCCGTAAATTATGCAGGCACCAAGAAGCATTAAGGAGAAATAATAGCAATTTAAACGAAGGCTGACGTAATTCATGATAAACAGTCATTGGAAAATATTACAATGTTGTCTTTTTTGAGTGGGTTTAATCAGAAGAATGTGACCATATTCTAACAGAAACCACTTCTCTTTTCCATTGTGCTAGCACTTGGAATGTTGGCACTCACCCTAGCTGCAAGGTTCTTATTCACCATAATTGCTGAATCCAGAGCTCCAACACCTCCGGGGAACCTAACAATGTAAATTTGGTATTCTGACTGATGGAAGGAGCTTCTAACAGTGTAAATTTGGTATTCTGATTGATGGAAGGAGCTTCCAAGACAAAGCTCCAAAGCTCTAGGCCTCATGGTGGTCCAAAAGAGGGACTGAACTCTGAGACTCCGATAGTCCGCATGCTTTAAATACATATCAAAAAGATGACTAACTCGTGCGATCAGTGAAAAATTACTTTATTGTCACATCTAATAGAATCTGGAGATGTGGTATAAATCCGGCAGCTGTCCTGATAAAAGCAAACCTTTGTCACAGATTGTTCCGGGTGAAGTATAAACACAGCAATACATTAAGAAGGAAATCCAATGGGGACACCAACCTGGCCGACTTTCACTAATGGGAAATATGACCAGGTCAGGATCACGTAAGACATGACGACGACGAGGTATGGTGGTCCAGCAGCTTTCAACATGCATGAGAATTACCTTCTGTGCATAAAGGCTGATTGGGGCCAGGCTTGGGAAAAAGAAAAGCAAAAAAAAAAAAGGACAAGAGCACAGCTCATGCCAACATGAAGACTGGGCAATATTTACCTCTCTGGCATCCACCCAGTCTTTGGAAGTGTAAAGAGAATAATGATATTGCTATTATAACTGTAAAGCTTTCCGAGGCAGAGTTCATTTAAAAGCCTTTAAGCCAACTATTGATTATCTGTGCTGACGAAGGAAGGCAAGGATAAAAGAAAACACAGAAAATCCAATAGCTTATTTTTCCCACTGGCTTCTATTTCATTCATGATCCATTCTTTCCAAGGGCCATTAAGAGCAGCAGAAGTGATTTCATTTGTTCTTCCTTTCCTTTTCTTTGCCAACCTTCGGGTGGAGGTGCTAACGAGCTGGAATGAACTCAAATGAAGGGAGAGGAGGCCAGCCCAGGAAGTCAGGGACTTCGATAATCTACATAGTGGGGCCTCTGTCCCTGATAATCCAAAATGAACCGCCATCTTCCAAAGATCATTTAAAAGATCTCTTATATGGCAAAATAGATTATTTTTTGATGCTGGATCTTTTCTTCTGACAGTATCTATTTAAATCATCTCAGAGGTCAAATACCCAGCCACTCCTTTAAAAAGATTCTTTCAAAATGAGATGAATGGCCTTCTCTGGCATTTATACTAATCAAAATATATTTTATCTCTTCTTACCACACAAACCTTACTTTCTCTAAATAGCCTATTGCGAATATCATCAGTGAATTTTGCTCCGTATACAAATATTTTATGTATTACAATGAGTGGCAGAACGCAAAACTTGCAAATATTTATTTTTAGACATATGGGGAAAAAAAGCAATTAGAGCTAAAAATGTGAAGAATGAAGAGCTCACTCAGAAGCGATTGGACATGCAAAGTGTTCGGCCGTCGAACTTTTATTCAAATGCTGTTGAGCGTCATTAAGAAATACCACTCGCACACACAAAAAGAAAATATTATTTCACAACTGAAACTTTCCAATCACTATAAACAACATCTGGGGGTCATTAATAACTTACTTTGCCACTGAATTTGCCAAATAATATGTAGCCTGATTCAGAATTCCTAAATTTCTATTTTTTGAAGACAAAAGGAGAACAAAACCAAATGCCAGAACTTATTTTTGCAAATACGGATGCTCTCCGGGCAGTTTCTGTGAGTACACACACGTGTGTAGCCATAAGGGACAATTTGTGTACACATACGAGGCCCATACTGCTCGTGCATTAATCACTACTTCCCCTTCTGCAGTGTCCTGTTTTTGTTTTGAGGAAGTTCAAAATTGGAATATTGAGTTCACTCTCTCTGCTCAGAGCCTTGTATAGAATTAGCATATTTTTCAGACTAGTAAGAATCTGACCATAAGCAACATCTTGAGAAGCTTCCCATTCCAAATTACTACAAAGCCCTTTGGACACAGCCTCATAACACATTTTAAGGACGGGCATACTGTTCAAATATTCTAGCCCTAAGAAAGAAGAACTAACAATTTTACTGCCACACAAACCCACTGTACTGAAACACCCCAAATATTCACACTAACAGGAGGTGAAAACAGTATCAGAGGACAATGACAAAGTATTTCTTCCCCTGATTATTAGCAACAAACAGTCTTTGGGAAGACAGACGTCAAAAAGCCAGTGCTTTTCTAATTCGCTGGTTCCCATCACATGGGCTCCTTCGTGGAGTGGACAGACTGGGTGACTTATGGGCAGGGGAAAATTGTCTTTAAGATAATCCGTATTTACAGGTGTGTGTATGTGGGTTTTAAAAAACGCCCCTAAAACATCACTCGGAATAAAGTATCAAAGTTCCATTGTAAGACGCACAATTCTTTTCACATTGTAAGGTCTCCAAAGTCTGTGGCCTCCCCGGCTGATGGCATTTTACAATGATCAGCAGCAATGTTCAGGCGTCTTCAAACTTTTTAAACAGGGGGGCCAATTCACTGTCCCTCAGACTGTTGGAAGGCCGGACTATAGTTTAAAAAAAAACAAAAAAAAACTATGAACAAATTCCTATGCACACTGCCCATATCTTATTTTGAAGTAAAAAACCAAAATGGGAACAAATACAATTCACACCAACTCATGTGGCCCAGGGGCCGTAGTTTGAGGACCCCTGCGTAGGCAATCCTGTACACAAAAAGATGAGGCGTCTGCCAAGCGATGTCTTGGATTTGGTGAAATATAGTACCTTGTTGGTCTGTATCAGAGGTCAAGAAATTTTTCTGTAAAGGGTCAGAGTGTAATTATTTTTAGCTTCATGGGTTCTACTCAAGTCTGCCCTTGTGGCACAAAAGTAGCCATAGATAAGACATAAGTCCATGAGTGGCAGTGTTCCAAAAAAACGCCAACGGTCTGGCTGTAGTCCGTGGGCTGCAGTTTGCCATCTGCAACTAGTCTACAAACAACACCCTGACCCATGAGAATGCACCTGGTGATGCCCACGGATGGCCTCCTAGCCCTGATGCTGAACACACTGAGGGCAGAAACGCCATCCTCCTGAACCTTCCCAGTCTAACTACTCCCCTACTGTGGGGGACGCAACTCATCTCAGAAAGACTGGGGTGGATGACTGTTTAAACTCACACTGCTCAGGAGGGGAGAAACCATGACACAGGTGAATTCAAAGAATGCATCCAGCTTTCTCTATAGAAACACTGTTGTATAATGTGTATGTATATTTGAGCAAAGAAGTCCCAGAGATTTTGAGGACAAGTCCGAGTCTTGTCATCACTGTTGAACTGAATTAGGATAGTTAATAGGCTGTTGAAAAGAATAGCATAAGGCAACCTCAGAAAGCACTGCTCTGAGGGTCACAGAGCAGGGGTGGAGGCTCAGCTCCCCCTCTGAGCTAGCTGTGCTGGAGGACCTCCTGAAATAGCTCTGACCTTCAGTTCTCTCATCTGCAAAACAGCAAAAACAATAGCTACCTCAAAGTATTGCTGTGAGAGTTTCAAAGGAGACAATGTAGATAGTAAGCGCACAATAAATGCTAGACAAAGTTGGCCTCACGAAAACTTTCACTGAAGTGATTAACCCTATTAACTATATATTAAATGGAGTCATTAACTGGATAGCTCTTAGGGACACACCCTATAGGTGCCTGACTCATGGTAAGCTCTCAGTAAAAGGTATACTTCTTATTGTATTTCAATTAACTAAAACTCTCAGGAAAAGAGTTGCCTTCCTTGATGAAAAGTTTATGGAGGATCATTGTAAATGCTTTCTTTATTTTATTGATGGAGTCAGAGCAGGTGCAAACAGAAAGGGATCTTACAGCACTCCCAGTCCAAATTTCCTATCCTCTATGACTCCCGAAAAATATATGCAGAATGTCCTAGATTTATTTGTTAGATATGTTGATTTTCAGTAATAACATTTTCAAAGCTGTAATTTTTATTATGTTCGCATACTGATTTTTATGAGTAGAAAGATTCATGGTTTTCATCAGACTCTCAAAAAGACCTAAGACCCCCCAGCGCTGGAAAACCTGGTCCAACATTCCACTTCACGTATAGCACATTGGGTCCCAGCAGGTAAACTGAGAGGCTGAAGATCCCTCCATGGTGTGAGGGTCATGTTTAGAATGCAGTTCTCCTAAGTCCCAGTCAAGTTCCCTTTCCAGGATATAGTGCTTTGTCTGATTTTCTGGGTAATTAATAGCATAGAATGCATCTCTCCAAAGTCATGGCTCTATACACAAAGCCTTTTTCCGGAGGAACATGCCCCTACCCCGATCCTCTGTTACAACTTTTTGCCCAATTCTGACTAATGTCAGTACCAGATGCAGCTCTGTAGTTCTTCCATCACACCTGAACAATGACCCTTAGGAGGACCTGGTGGTGATAATTACTTTGTCAACTTCCATTCTGCATTCCCATCGCAACCGACTTCAACTCCGAGGCATGCCCACAGCGCTGAGTCTCAGTCTTAAGTGTGCATAAAAGTGTGATTAAAATATTGGTAACAAGGGAATGTAAATTAGTACAGCCATTATGGGAAACAGTATGGAGGTTCCTCAAAAAATTAAAAATAGAATTACCATATGATCCAGCAATTCCACTACTGGGTATATATCCAAAGGAAATGAAATCAGTATGTTGAAGAGAAATCTGCATTCCCATGTTCACTGCTGCATTAGTCACAATAGCCAAGATTATGAATCAATCTACACTTTCATCAAAGGATGAATAAAGAAAATGTGGCATATTAGAGAAATGATAACTGCCCGAGGCGATAGATAGCCCAATTACCTTGATTTGATCATTACACATTATATACTTGTATCAAAATATCACAAGTACCCCCATAAATGTATCTATTATGTATCCATAAAAATTGAAAATAAAAAAAGTCAAGGTAAATGTGGTATATATACATGATGGAATACTATATGGCCTTAAAAAGGACATTCTGGCTTTTGCAAAAACATAAATGAACCTGTGAAGTGAAATAAGCCAGGCACATAATGACAAATACCATATGACCTCACTTATATACTGAATCTAAAACATTGAACTCAAAGGAGTACACAGTAAAATGGTGGTTACTAGGGCCTGGGCCTGGGGGCAGGGTCCTTGGGGAGGTGTTAGTCAAAGGATACAAAATTTCAATTAGAGGGGAGGACCAAGTTCAAGTTCTCTGTTGTACAACATGGTGACTACAGTTAATAACTACGTATTGCACTCTTGAAAATTCCTAACAGTAGATTTTAAGTGTTCCCCCTACAGAAAATACAAATGTGAGGTAAAGCCTATATGCTAATTATTTCAAAACCACATTCTGGACACAATAAACATACAATTTTCACTGGTCAGTTTAAAATGTCGGTAATAAGATATTACCTATTCAAATTCAGGAAGTCTGAGGCAGACCCCAGGAATCCAGTTTTTAGTAAGTTCTTCAGGGGAAGATGCAGGTGTGAAAATCATTGCCTGAGCTCAGTTTCTCACGGAAGCCCGGTATTCTCAGAAGGAAGTTTTTCCTTTTGTGCTTTAGAGCCATGCAGAAACTCTGAATCTTTATTCTCAACACTGAATTGATCATGGCACATTCTATTCTTCTACGAAAATATCACATGTGCACAACAAAGTGACTATAACCAACAAGTTAGTGTAAAATAACTAAAAGAGTGAAACTGGAATGTTCCCAACACAAAGAAATGATACATTAGGTGATGGATACCCTAATTACCCTGATGTTATTCACATTGCATGCCTGTATCAAAACCTCACACGTGACCCTATAAACACATGACTGTTAGGTACTCACAATAATGTGTATTTCGCATGTGCCCTGAAGTATCTTAGTGCTCTCACCCACAGCTGTAGAAAGTTCAGCAGATACTTAAGTCCATAGCAGACTCTGATTATTTGGTACTCTTGCTACTAATTAGATGGAAAATAATTTTGGCAATACACAATTCCTGGAATCTATCAAACGCTGATTGTTTTGTGTAAAGATGTTCATTACAGCGTTAGTTATAAATTGTACACGACAGCAATAAAATAAAATCGTGGAGGAAACAATCTAAGCTTCTTATGTTGATAAATTCATTTCATGCAATATTTTGCAATCCTTAAAATGATATACATAAGGCATATGTAATATGGGAAAATGTTTATTTTATAATAACTAAAAATTTAGGAGATAAAGTTTGCATACATAGAATGTTCTCAAATAAATAAAAAAGCTTTAGATAAAGACTGGAAGGAAATAGATAACATGGATGAAATTATAGATAAGGGAGGCAAGAGTGGATAAGTACATCAACTTTGGAGCCAGACAGACCTGACTGGGGCCCAGCCTGGTTATTTACTCACTAGTGGTGTGGCTTTGGGCTTATTTAACTTTTCTTAGCTGCAATTTGCTCCCCTGTCGAAGTGATAGTTAATATGAACCTCCTTATAAGAAGGTTGTAAAAATTAAGACAATGTATGTCAAAGCTTAAAATAAGGCCTGATACATGGTACATGCTCACAGAAGGGTGCCCGTTATAACTATACTTGCACTTTATATCATGGAAATAATTTCAGAATGAGAAAAAGATTTTGAAAAACATATGAACTGTTCCTTAACTATTTACTTTTTTCCTTCCTTGAAATATTGTACCAAGGGGATGAATGGAGGGGGAGGACCTGGGTAACTGAAGACGCTGGTTAAGGAGGGCCTGCTGGACGTACACTTGCAGCTGTGGCACCATGCCCTTCAGCATTCAGAGCACAGGCTGAGCAGCTGGCGCCCGAGGCCCATGGTGGTATCACCGCTACTGCAACAGCATGGAGCCACTAACTCACCTGATCAGATTCTTCAGCCACCCAATGGGGTCAGTGACACTTGTCGGCCTAGTGTGGCAGAGTTGTACAGAGGCAAGACTAGAAAAGGCACTTTGAAAAGCAATCAGAAGCCCTCTTACCATGAAGGGCATTCCTCCTAGGAAGTCTCAACAGGAGGCTGAGGGTGTGACCAACAGTCACCAGGGCTGGGTAGGAGCCAAGTTCCCTGCATCTCTGGGACACCCTCCCAGCGGATGTGGAGGGCACTGTCATCCGGGGTCATGGAGACAGCTTGACGGGCTCCCCAACAGTCCCTGGGTTTGTGCTAGCCTCGACACCTCTCAACTCCCTTTCCTTCAGCAGCAGTGGGATGCAATGCGTTCTCTATGGCACAGCACATGCATGTGCGCTCAGTAGAAACAAACCTCAAGAAAACCAACTAATGCCATCATCTTCTCTCTTTATGGGGGGACACAGGGCCTGAGGCAGGGTCCACTCCCGGATACAGGACTGCTTCCGGTACCCGGTGTGATACCCTTGTGCTATGGTTTGGATATATCCCCTCCATCTCGCATGGCGAAGTCTGACCCAGTGCTGGAGGTGGGGCATGGTGGGAGGGGTTTGCTGGTGGGTGGATCCCTCAGGAACTGCTGGTACCATCTTGGAAGTAATGAGTGAGTTCCTCTCTATTAGCTCCCGGGAGATCTGTGCCTCCCTCCCCTCTGCGTGTCCCTCTTCCTTCCTCTTCCCATGTGATTCCTGCTCCCCTTCACCTTCGGCCTTGAGTGGAAGCTCCCCAAAGCCCTCACAAGAAGCAGATGCTGGCACCATGCTTCTTGTACAGCCTGCAGAACCATGAGCTGTATAAATTACAGCTCTTTTCTTTATAAATTACCCAGCCTTGGGTGTTCCTTCATAGCCACACCAAAAGGACTAAGACAGCTTGTTAAAATAGTTGATTACTAATTCGAAGACATAATATTCACGCCTGGGATGGAGAGGAAGGAAGTGTGACCTGTTAAACCGTGTGTATCATGAGCTTGCCCATCCAGGACCTTACATGGAACCCTCCTCAGAGATGTTCAGAGATTCATAAAGGATCCTCGGGGTCTCAGTGCCACCCACCAAGGGATCTCCATAGAAACACTTTATATTGGCTAAGGCTTTTTCGTTATTGTTGTTAACACATTCTAATATGATTCCAGCCTGAACTATTGTTCCTGACCCTCAGAAACCACATTAATCAGAACCTGACAGGGCCCTGGGTGCTGATGGACCAGGCCCTGTTGCTGAAATTCCACAATGAATCCTACTCTCTGTGAGTTGGAAGTTGGAAGGGTCAGCATGGTGCTCTCTGAATCCAAGGTGCCATTTGTCCTAACTGAAGGTGCTTCTTTCTAGAAAGAGCACCCTTCTAGGTTGTGCAGACTACAGGGTCTTTCAAGTATTGTAACAAATGAACAGTATACATAGCTCGGTGCCTATAGCTCAAGCTGCTAAGGCGCCAGCCACATACACCAGAGCTGGTGGTTCGAATCCAGCCTGGGCCTGCCAAACAACAATGACAACTACAACTAAAAAATAGCCGGGCATTGTAGTCCCAGCTACTCGGGAGGCTGAGGCAAGAGAATCGCTTAAGCCCAGGAGTTGGAGGTTGCTATGAGCGGTGATGCCACGGCACTCTACCCAGGGCGACAGCTTGAGGCTCTGTCTCAAGAAAAAAAATATATATATATATACATATATATATATATATTTCATGAACAATGTCTCTGTGGTTTGAAAAGATAAGTAAATATCAAGAAAACTCAGTCCCTTTAAGTTAAGACACTCTCCCTTGAGAATTAAATCGACTGGCAATGAACTAAAAATTAAAAAATTAAGATCAAGAAATACTTGACTTATCTAAGAAAGGAGATAAGATGATGGAGAGCTGAAGCCCCCTGGAATCCAGCAGAGTTTTGTATTAATTTAACAACATATGTTGATGTGAAGATGAGTAAGGCATGATTCTTATCCCCTCAAGAAGCTTAGAATCTAGGAAAGAGAAATGCAATTGAAACCTTTAACGTCAGTATCAGGCGGAAGGGGGAAATCCAACCTTGGCAAAGCACGAAGTAACACAGAAGGGACCAGGAGCAAAGTGCTAGAGATGATTATTCTGAAGTGACCCTCGTAAACAGCCTGTTAAGCTGCCAGGAAACCAGGAAGACACCTCACTCCTTTGGCCACTACCGAAAATTTGGTGCATCCCTCCTTTTTTTCCTTTTTGCAGTTTTTGGCTGGGGCCGGGTTTGAACCCGCTACCTCCGGTATATGGAGCCAGCGCCCTACTCCTTTGAGCCACAGGCACTGCCCATCCCCCCCTTTTTTCTTGTAGACCTGAGGGAAAGATAAGAGATAAGTAGATTTTTCTTCCAAGAGGACTCCCCTGGGTTCTAACCACGATGGAGTCAATGAGGGAAGACTCAGGGCACCTGACTCCCTGGGGAATGTAACAACTCCTAGGAAGGAAAAAAGAGTTTTGTTGTGGAGGCTGCTTTTTCTCTACACAGAAAGCTAAAAATGGCAGAGGAAACAAGCTCTTTCCTTGATCTTCAAAGTCCAGGGCATTTTCTACGTCCTCACCTGAAATAACTTCCTCCGTCAAGGTCCAGTGGAAGATCCACTTCCGCTAAGCAGCTTCCCTTGATACCGGGGCCCTCTCTCATGCATCTGTTCACCCCAGCAGCGCGCAGAATTCCACATCCTCTCCTAGCTCTTAACAGACTGCTTTGGCGTGTCTGTTACATGACAAATCCCCTCATTTACAAAGCTTTGGCAGATACTTTTTCCTCTGAACTTCAAAATAACTCCTGACTCTTACCTCCATTCACTTTGTAGCAGAAAAATGTGCCCCGTGGGGTGAGCAGGCCTGGCTGTGTGTGGGGGTGTTGCTTTGCTAACCTCCTGCTTCAGAGCATCATGCCAGGTCTGTGAGCTTTCAGAGCTGCTTAACCTCTCTGAGGCCACTCATGAGGTAAGCGGACAGGCCATTGCTCCAGTCTTACCTGAGACAACCTGATTGCCAAGTGTCTAGAGAGCAGAGACCAATGCCCCAACCATGCTTAGGGCTCTACCTTAAACACAGTCAGCGCTCACTGAGTGAAGGAATCAGCACCAAGAAGCATTGCTGCACCTGTGTTCTTCTGCCTAAACCCTCTCTGTCCTTCGGTCCTCCAAGATGGTGACCAGAGAGCCAAAAAGGCTACTCGAGAAGACCTTCTCAGGGAGAGAACTTCTAGGCAACTTCCAAAGGGAGCGTCAAGCCCAGATGAAGGAATCAAGATGCAGGGCAGCCAGCAATGAGATTTCCCGAGCAGGCAGCGCAGCGGCTCTCGTGCCAAGAGCTTGGCTCCCCTGCCTCCTTTGAAAACCCATTACCAAATCATGGCCAGCGAAATTTAATTTTAAAAAGGGAAATGATTTATGGGCTACAGGAATAAAGAAGTGACAGACACAGGAAAGCTTGCATACATTTCATTTTTTGAAATTAGACCTATAATTTTTTCATTAAAGAAGGATGCCAAGTTGGGAGAGCCGATGCATTCTAAGCAGAAAATCACAGAGAGGTGTATAATGAAAGTCCTGTCAGCGTGGAAACCCCATGTCTTACAGAGTCCATGAGAACAGGGGGCAGTTCACTATCTGCCCCCTTCAACTCCTGCTCTTAAAGGGCCTGCCCTTTATTTCTGTTCTCTGATGAGACAGAAAGCCCTGGGAGGTGTGAGCAGGGAAGTCATGCTCACCTGTGCATGTGGGACAGCAGCGATACTGACATACATTGTCAGTATCCACTATCTTAGCCAGCATCCATCATACACCTACTAGGTAGGCACCAGGACAGTAGTCCTGGGCCCTGGGCACACGGTTGAGAACAAGACAGAAAAATTCTCTGCTAACATTTACAAAGAGTTTAAGTTGTAGTGTGGGGGAGGGGAAGGGAGTGATAGACTAGCAACATGTAAACAAACAAATGTAGGAGATAATTTCAGATAATGATGAGTTACAGGAAGACAACGACCCACTAGGCGATGGGAAAGCATCAACTTGAGGAGAAGGGGCGGCCAGAGAGAGGAGACTTCTCTGGGAGCCATGGCCTGAATGAAAGGAAGGACCCAGACAGACCCATACCTGGGGAAACATTCTGTGCAGAGGGACAAGCGAATAGGACAGTAGAACCTCCACAGTTGACCACCTCCCTGCACTGACCACTTCCTTAACTTGACCTAATTTTCATAGACCAGACGTGCACCACATGCACGTATCAGTACAGCAGGCCTAGTTCCTTATGTTGACCACCTCCGTATGTTGACCAGTTGCTACAGTCCCTTGGGTGGTCAACTTAGAGAGGTTCTACTTATTAATGTAATGAAGGCAGGTTGAATGATTTTCATTAGCAAATGAGATATCATTTCATAAATGAGCATGAAACAATTTTGTGGGTGTTTTGAGAACAATTAAGGACCCAATATGTGCTTAAGTTCTTCTGGGTGGTATTAGAAGCATAGGAATTGGTTAATTATTTAATGAGTACTTAAATAGTATTTACCAGGACAAAAAATAGTATTTACCATGGGCCATCTAAGTCCACACTTATTTGGTAACTCATTTAACCTTCACAAAAATCCAGTGGGCAACACGTGTGAGCAAGGCTCCATAGTCATCTCACATTTTCTTAGTCATCTCCCCTCTCCATATTCTACACGGTGTCCCAAAGGTTATCTACATTCACACGCAGGGAAAACGGGGAATTGTAGCTCAATCTACCTTTATTTACAAAATATTCACTACAAAATTTTACAAAATATTTACAAAATATTTCTCTACATGTTGATAACTATTAAACATATGTAATAAAATATGAAACATGACTCTTGATTTTTTTCCATTTATGGTGACCTTTGGAAAACTTGTACAATGAATGCTCTTTAAGAGTGGTGACATTTCTGTCTTGTTCTCAACTGTTGTGTGCAGGGACCTCAACAGTACTCAGTGCATGATGTGTATGTCATAGACACCAGTGTATGATGGGCGTGTCATAGACACCAGTGCATGATGGGTGTGTCACAGACACCAGTGCATGATGGGAGTGTCATAGACACCAGTTGAGTGAATGAATAAACGGGGTTGTGCTGTGTGTCAGTCACTGCACTAGATCCTAAGCATCCCCAAACAACCTCACCTACCATCTAAAGAACTTTAATCAATCTAGTCGTCCTGACAGGAAAGAATAAAGGGGATTATAGAGAATCTTCATTATCAAGAGGATTTGAAAAAATCAAGCAAAGATAGACTTATTCCGAACCTCATTCCACCACCTCTGACCAGCGGCACTTTTGCCTGTGGTTTTTCAATGACCTGGCTCTTTTCCTATGGTGTGCACATGATTTCTTAATTAATAAAAATGCCTCTTTCACCCTAGAGAGGAGTATGTTGAGCTTGTTAATGTAATGGAATATAACTTTCTTGCTTTTCTAGATGAGATAGTAGGTGAAATATTAGCCAATATAGACACAAATCCTTTCTTCTGGGGTGAACAAGAATTTATTGCACCTATGAGTTCAAATAGCTTATTCCCCACAAATAGTTTTTTAGTACCCCAATGAATCCACTCAGCTACAAAAGGGGTCCAGGGTTATTTTAAAATCTCCTTTTAAGTTCCAAAAATAGAAAAGAAATCCACTAATCCTACTCATTCCATATATTATGACTCTGCAAATTAATTTACAGTAGCAACACAAAAATTCTGTTTATAAAGCTCCAAAAAAGGTGGATTCCTAACTTCCAAGGCCTCTGCCCAAAGAGGTCTGCTCTCTTTTCATCTGTCGTTCTGGAAACTGAGCCCATATGTTAATCATTACTTGTACCATGAAGCACATCTGATACACCACTACCAGCTGATCGAACTGGGTTCAGTATGTTTTAAGATGACATTAACATTCTTTCTGTCCCCATTTCAGCACATGCAAAAAGGAAAAGGTACCAAGAGTAACTTATTTCAACTGTCCTCTAACAATAAACAAAAACTCTAGGAAACTTCCAAGACAAAGCAGTCCTCCAAGAGAGGTCTCTGAAGGTTAAGGTCTTCTGCATAAACAGAGACATGTGAGAAACACACCTCCCTTCCCGTAAGCTTCAATTAAGAAAGAAAACGTCTGCCTTGTTGTCATTTGGGAGATTGGTGGGCACCGCAGGCAGATAGAGAAATTATAAATGTGGACAGGGGCCAGGAACAAAGTCATTTGATCACTGAAATCTGCTGTGACCATGAAGCCCACCTTGGCAAGGAGAAAAAAATGTTTACTCACTTTGAAATTACCATGATCCTTAACAAAACAACTGCCTTTCCTTTCATTTCCAGCAAAACATGTGATATTGACAGCGGAAGAGGCAAAGCCTAGCTTGTCCTTTATGCTTCAAAATAACTGTCTATGTCCTGAGTTTTCTTTCATAACAATTTAAGGTTTCCTCCCCTCATCTGTTTTCTCTCTCTCCGTTTGCTTTTTTTTTCTTTTGTCTATAATGTCATTATTTCACTCACCAAGAAAAACAAGAAAAGAAAATTCGGTACAAAGATAGAAAACCTTTCTAAAAACATATTGTAGAAAGTAGGAAACTCTTCAATTAAGGTTCCACTAAGATAGCGCCTTATGGAATTGGGTTCTTTTATTACTCAAAAAGCAAGATAATTTCCAGATGAATACAAGTTGTCCAAGACCTAAGGATCTAATAGAAACAGTAAAGAATCTCCGTTTATCAAGAGGATTTTTTTCAATCAATTGAATATAGACTTATTTTAAGTCCCGTAAGTTGGCTGTTATTACCTGGTTTTTCAGATGGGGAAGAGAGGGACCTTATGTCACTGGCCCAGAGGCATAGAGAATCTGATGATTGAGTCCTGATTTAAACCTGGGCTATTTGCCTGTAAGCCCAGCACTCTTTTTACTACACCCTGCTGTCCTTTGGGGGGGCCCCCAGCAGAATGTGTGTTTTAATAATGAAATAGCTAACTTCTCCCTGAAGATCAGAGCTCATGGTGTCTACATAAGGACCAAACATCTGATGACAGCCCATCTCATATCTTTTCTTTCCTTGGGAATTGCCACATCCTCCCTTTATCCTCTTCCATTCTCTGGTCAAGAAATACACACATACACACGCGCGCGTGCACGCACATACTCCCCTGCAGTTGCCAAAAACCTTAGAAGCATGACTTTAATTTCTTATGCCTCTTTGCAATTCAAAACTCAGACCAAAATAAACCATATCTCCCTCCCCCCCTTTTTAAGTCAGCCATATCTTAATCCATTTAGTCCCACACACCTTTCGGAACTGATTTCATCTCACTTATGTATATGAGCCGCCCTCCATCTCTCTGAAGGAAGCCAGTGCCTTAAAGTTATCCATTTATCTACTGTACTACGCATGCCCCTGTTTGGATTTAGCTGTCAACACCTCACACATGGGCAATAAATCTATGGGATAGTAATGTAAACAATGCACATTACACAGTGGTGGACATGTTATTGTTCTAACAACAAAAACAGGCAAAAATGTTTGCACGTGTGTGTTTTCTCCACAACATAAATAATAACACAATATAAGTGACAGTATGCATTTTACGAGAGAAAAATCATATTATTAAAAAAGGTAAAGCAAAGTGGGAGTTTATTGGAAAATGCCTGATGTTAGGACATTCTAACAGGACAGTGCAGGCAGGAATTATGCACAGGGTAAAGATTTGCATGAAGAAAAAATTACCACTCATGTCCCTGTCCCCTCATTGGTATTACAGACTCATTGCCTAATTGCAAATGTAATACAATGAGTTTTCATAAGGTTTTAATGGGAAGTCTGTTGCTTGAGTTTTAAAATAGCCAATTCTCTTGTGCTAAGGAAAGAGTACATTGCCCTGAAGAGCAGCATTACTCACAAAATGGAAGAATTTGGTTAGGATGTTGAGGCTGAAGCTTTTCAGTCACCTACCATTAATATGACTCAATTTATGCTTATGTCATAGGCTTAGAAATTGCAAAGTGCTGTAAGTGAGGAAGGGGCCTGCATAAAGTACAGTAAGGAAAGCAGATGGTATGCTATCAAAACCCTTCCATCCCAAAATAACCTTTTCCAAGTAAGAAGGATAGTTAATTAAAACCAGGATATATTTACTCTATTCTGAATATCTCAATGTAAATAAAAATCAAAATGACACTACTGTAATGTTGGACTAAATGATGAAATTTCATCTATGCTATGTTTCTTTAATAGTTTCTAATCAAACTTTTCATTAAATAGCTTCATAAAATTCCACAGAGAATTTATTTACAGGACTCATTGCAGATTTAAAGGCCTTACTTTTATTGTTCAATTAAACTTGTTATTCAGTGGACAACATTAAAGCAGTGGGGGGTGGGAAGAGGGGAGCTGTGGCTGGGCAGTTGGGCAAGGATGTACCACAGAGCAAAATCTATTTTCAGAGATGAATCCAGGGAACGTTGGTAAGCTACACAGCACATGGAGGAAATGTGGGGTCACCTTTTAATCCAACAAAGAAAACCAGTTCCAGTTTCAAAGCCACTGCCCAGGATCTTCCCAGGCTTAGCCCACTGACTCACAACCATGTTGCATACCAGGCCAGTTATATTAATAAAACCCACCCACAGCACAGTGACTAAGGGCAAAACAAACCTAAGTGATACCACCAGTCCACCCAGGGCAAAGGCAGCCATTACCTAACACGGAAGAGTCAGGACATGTATTTTATTTTATTTTGTTTTATTTTTTGGAGACAGAGTCTCACTTTGTCACCCTTGGTAGAATGCTGTGGCATCACAGCTCACAGCAACCTCAAACTCTTAGGGTCAAGCAACTCTCTTTCCTCAGCCTCCCAAGCAGCTGGGACTATAGGTGCCCACCACAACACCCAGCAATTTTTAGAGACTAGGTTTCTCTCTGGCCCAGGCTCATCTTGAACATGTGAGCTCAAGTAATCCACCTACCTTGGTCTCCCAGAGCGCTAGGATTACAGGCATGAGCCACTGAGCACAGCCCTGGACATGTATTTTAAATCATTTTGACTTTTCTAATAGTTTTCTAGTAACCTGCTCCCTATCTTTTAAAAGCAGATTAAGGCAGGGCACCATGGTTCATCCCATAATCCTAGCACTCTGGGAGGCCAAGGTGGGAGGATCCCTTGAGGCCAGGAGTTTGAGACCAGCTCTGAGCAATACAGGGAGATCCCATATCTGCAAAAATTTAAAAGTTATCCAGATATGGTGTATGTCTGTAGTCCTAGCTACACGGGAGGCTGAGGCAGGAGGACTGGTTGAGCCTAGGAATTTGAGGCTGCAGTGAGCTATGATGATATACTGTGCTCCAGCCTGTACAACAGAAGAACACTGTGTCTCGGAAAAGCAGGGGGCAGATCAAATCCTGTCTTTCTTACAGGCATTCCATGACCGCTCACCCCGACTGCCATCTCCATCTATCACCCACTGTACCCTCTAGGAGGAGGGTACAGTCCGCTGCTAAATTCCCACCGAACTTGCTTTCTGGAACACTCACCAAATACCTAATCATCAACTTTCTTGTAACATTAGTTCACCTTTCAGGTGTGTTAATCCTGTCTTCCCCAATTAGACTTTTAAAGCCTCAAAACAAGCAAGGACTATGTTTTATTTATCTTTTGAACACCCTCTTCTTACCCCACTCCATAATCCCATTTAATAGAAGAAAGCAAAAAGTATATTAGTTAATAAAATAAATATTGTTCAATCATAGGAAAGCAGACACTGTCCTTCTGAGAAGGACCTTGGAGGTATTTTACAGCAATTTATGAATTTCGGGTGTCAAAGGTGTAGCTGCTAAATGCTATAAACTCTTTGCCATCAGCTCCGCCATCCATCCACCTGGTGATATGGCTAATAAAATTTGATTTTTACAGGCTAGGCATACTGTTACCTAAATTACATTTGACCAATTATTGAAGTCACCAAACGTGTGGTACAGAATATATACTGTGTAGAAAATTCATCTGTGGGCCCCCTGGCACTCTCGGTAATCTGACAGAAGTGTTTCAGTCATCTGGCAGTGTTTAATATTAGGAACATTTGTTTAATGCTAGTCACTAATTAAATTTATGTTCTTCCACCAACTGTTAGCTGGTTGGAGAAACTCAACGCCACATTTTAACAAACACTTTAACCCATGTCAATTTCAAATACAACCAGTTAGAGCTTTACAAAAGGGTGCTCTCTGGAAATTTAGATGTGTGACCAAAAGTGGAAGGCTGGGTAAGGAATGTTGGCGTTAAGTACTAAAATCAGGTCAAAATAAGCTTTTCTGTTCATTCACGAACATGAAATACTCTAAGAAGTACAAACTATTTGAAGGACAAACAACTAAAAAAAATCTAATATTCTAATTATTAAACTAGCCATCTAGAAGCTCTTTAAAGGTACCTTTATTCCAAAAGAAAGCTTCCACTTTAAGAGGCTGGATAAAAAAAAAAAAAACAGTGTTAAAATTAGCTATACCAGAAGAAAGTTCAGGAAAACATTCAAAAAGTCAGATGCTTGTGTTTGTGAGAACATTTAAAACTAATTTAGTAACTCTTAACAACCATTATGACTGCTGTTGAATTGGAACTTCTATTACCAATTCTAGATGCAACAGCTTTGAAACTCAATGACTAATAACTCTTAAATTAGCCAAAAAGGTTAAAACATTTTTTTCATTATATTACAATGTGAAACTCTGATTTTGAATACTGTTCATAGGGGAAAGCTCTCTTTTGGTTTTACTCTGTGTCAAAAATTTAGAGACCTCTTGAGCAAGTGGGATGTAGGGTTTGAGTTGGACATCCCAAAGAAAAACTCTAACACAAGTATTAAAAAGGAAAGATTTTGTAAATGCTGATCTGAAAAGAGAGGATATTAAAAAAATGTATGGCATACATTTTTTTCTACTTGAATTAAAAGGTTATTTGAATATTAAACCATGCAGTAACTGTTTATTTGAAGAAGGAAAAAATAACTTGAACAAACACTATTACCCTCTCACAGATTAACAGTCTTTCAATAAGTTAGAGTTGTCAAAGTCATCAGGAAAAATAATTTATGAGGAAAAACAGCCATGGCCTTTAGAATCCAATTAACTTAGATCTTTTTGTTCCCTTTCCCCTCCTCCTCAGCCTTCTTGTGGCCACATATCTACTTACAAAATCTCCCCAGTAGCAGCTACAGGGTTGTGGGAGTCAAGAAGAAGTAAATTTGAGAGGCCACAAGTGGACTCACAAAACCATGCTAAGATCTACCATGGTTAGGCAGAATAATCTGAATCTGAATAATCCGTAAACTTGGGTTCCTTGGGGAAATATCAGCCAACAGAATCAAGCCACATCTCACCTCTATAGGACTCTATGTTCTCTAAGCCAGGTGTCAGGGAGGGGTTCGGCAGTGCTCAGCCGTCTCAGTGGTCATTCTACAGTGGTGATTCACAGAGCAGGGGTAGGGTGAGGGTGGGGGATGTTTTTGCCTCTGTAATTGTACAAATTCCACAGAACATAAGAATTTCTAAACTTTACAGAAGGGGAACAGGTATAGTTTGATAGAGCTCTCAGGGTATTCTGACATTCCTGCTCAGCCTGCTGAGAACCACTGATAAGATCCAATCTCTTCAACAAACAGGTGAGAAAGTGAAGAGGTAAGAAAACAGTTATCTTGGCTTGCTTCCCCTTACTCCCAGCACCACATAAGGTTTTCCAGATGGATGAGGCAGCATCTTTTCCTCCTCTGTCTATGGAAACACATGACCAGTCAACGAGACGGAGATGCAAACTGCGTGTAGGTATTTACCGTTGGCGGGCAAAGTGTGTGGGTCCCTGGATACCCAGGGACACGGGTACCCATCATCTGTGAACCTACCATCTCCTTACCCACCTTACAGTACTAAAGTGGTTACAACTGGTGCATTTTTATAGTACCTTTTAACACTACAGAAGCAGTAATCAGTTAAATACCAACAACAAACGTGGACAGCCAAAAGCTCCTGAGAGAGAACTAACGTGAAAGTTATCTGTCCCAAAGGTCAATTTCAAGGTCAACCAAGCAAGTTTAGACTCTCTATTGGACAAAAAATTCTAAAGAATAATCTCTTCCTCATGGTAAACAGAGGCAGTGACGACTTACACAGCAATAGTGCAGGAGGCAGTGGGGCAGGTGTGGCGCATAGAATTCAGCCCCGTTCCCCATCATTTTCTCTTCGCTTGAACCAAGAGCAACCAGGCGCATGTGTACAGGTATCTGATAGAAGGCGGCAAAAAAAAAAGACTCACCAAACTCATCGCATATACTCTCATTTTCTATGAGAGTAGGGTGGTCAAAGGTGTCCCGACAGTACAGGATCTGAGGGTTCCTGCTGACGACAGCAATGCCGCCCAGGGCTAATGCAAACTGGTCCGTTAGAAGGGAAGATGGCTCATCCTGGATGCGTTTCAGCATGGAGCGGTAGCGGCAGTACTGGGGGTAGCTGAGAACTATCACGTTCGTCTCTTCCTCGTCCTCCCCTGGACAAAGGAGAAAATACTTCCATTACTCTTTCCTCCAACAAAGACCTTCCATGGCCATGACATAATTTCAACAATCGCTTCTGATTTGGGACTACAAATGGAGTCTTTACAAAGACTCTCACACCAACCCATTCATCCTCATCACCCCCCCAACCCCAGCCTGGTCCCATTTCATTCATCCAGCTCTACAGAAAATCCTCAGGTTGCTGCAGAGACTCTTTGTGGAGAAAAGAAAGAGTGTGATGGCCCTAGAGACATATTAATCAATGCCTGTATCAATGGCAAGCAGCAGAGCCAAAAAGAACTCTTTTGACAGAAACGCACAGTTTTTAAGCATTAAAGTCATCATCGTGGGGAAAAAGCAGAACTTGGTTGTGCTTCTTTACACTTACTTCTGCAGTTTGGTATTGCTCTTATATTGGATTATACAGATGGTCTCCTATTTATGATGGTCCCATTTAAGATTTTTGACTTAACGATGGTGCAAAAGTCATACACATTCAGTATTTCAAGGGGCTTCCAATTATGCAATTTGAGATTTTCATGGCCTGCAATAGATCCTCTCTGGCAAGGCAGGGCAGGGGCAGTGAGCCACAGCGCACTCTCACCAGTGCTCTGCGGGGCACTGTGCAGTCAGGCGATTGTGCCCACGGATGGGCTGAGGTTGGCTAGGCTAAGCTATGATGTTTGGTGGGTTAGGGGTATTAGGTACATTTTAAAGTTATGATGGTTTTGTTGGATGAACCCTCAAGGAACATCTCTATAATCTGTGCAGGGCTTGGGGCCTCTGAAAAGGTCATCTGTCCCCAGAGAGATGTCCACGAGTCTAAATAGCATCACCGTCGGCTAGGGGTCATTAGAGCTGTTCAGCAAATATCTCCTGTTGTCTTTATCAGCTTATGGAAAGACTGTGCTTCCCACTGTCTTGAAACCCAGGAGCCATGTGACTTGTTTTGACCAATAAAGTATGACTGAAGTGGGTGTCTAGGTGGACAGCCTGTGTGCCACTGACGGCAATTTCTCTTTGCCCTTGTTCTAGCTGTTTGTAATGTTTCAGGTAGGGTATACTCTGGCATTCTGGGTCTTGGAAGCAGAACCCTGGTTTATCCAAAGAGACATACAAGTGGAAAATAAACCTCTATTATTTTAAGCAACAGGGATTTGGGGGTCATTTGTTATTGCAGCATGATCTACCCCAACTTGATTGATACGTCTTCCTTCTCCAGCCCCCCTCATACCCATACTCCGTGTCTTTTAATGCTCCTCAAATCCATCTGGTAGCTTGGCAGATCTCAGAGAACCATGCAGAGAGGTCTCCTCACACATCTTTATGAGACAGTTCCATCAGAACCAACTTAACTCAGAAGAATGTTTCAGCAGATTAGTGAAGCTTCCTCTTACGATGATCTTAGTGCTTATTTACACCTCACTATATTTTGTTCTCATTTATAGAAAGCAGACTCTACGTGGATAAAGCCTTCCTTTTTCCTAAGCTTGAGGAACGGCTAACACCTCCCCTTTGGTAGCCCTGCAGCCCACACAATGTCAAGCTGAATTTAGGCTCCAGTTTGCGGTTACTGTACAACCACACCATCAGAGCAGTTATAAGCAATTCCCAGACATGTCACTTGCTTATCCAAAGGGAAAAGACTCAATATTTCAAGCCCTTACCATGCTGCAGGGAATTGCACAAGACAGTTGTTAAGGATACTGACATTATTATGGCCATCTGGTAAGCAGTGGGAGACGAATGAGCAAGGACAGAACATAATGATGGAACATAACTAGTAGCAATGGAAGGTGCGCATGTGACCTTTTCACATAGGAGGCCAATGCCCAGATGTATTCCTAATTATGTTCACTTAGTTCCTCAGGCTGGAGACTCCTCTACGAATGGAGATGTTTAGCGGCTTACAAGATGACATCTTTTAGCAGTGTATGATTCTTAGACTCCTGCCTGGTTTGTGGGGCTGCCTCTTCGTCAGCTGGCACACATAATTAAAAGGAAATATGTTTATATTGAAGGCAAATCTCCAAATGAAAACAAGTTTTGAGCTGCTTAAACGTGAATATGTCCCAAGATACTCCAATCTGAGATTTTTACAGCAGACCAAGACATTAAGTTCATGCTTTGAGTTCAGATCCATGCTTTTTATAATAGTTAAAGCATGAAAAGACTTAGTGGAAATATTCCCCAAATGCCATCAGAACTCCAGAGTATCTAAGTGCTATTTCACTCTGTTGTTATACTGTACGGTATTTGTCTAAGACACTGTGAATTGAAAGAGTGGGGTATAACAAATAACTGGCAGGACTTACTCCTTTTAGCATGCTCAGCACCTCATATCACCTCCTGTACACAGTAAATACTGTGCAAATACCTGTTGATTCCAAAACTCTATCTGGGTTATGCCATTGGCTTTCTGTGATGGGGGAAAGTTGCATCAGCTCCTCCAAATGCTCTTGAAATCAAGTGGAGAGAGTTGTGCTTTTCAGATTAAACAAATGTGAAAGAACAGTTGCTTTAGAGTTAGTTTCATGGGGAAGATACCCCACGGGCACTTGGGACCACTTCCCTTCCCTCCTATCATCTCATTCTCCCCCCGTTTTTCTCTGACCATTTCATCATGATCTGTAACCTCTTCCTAATCTTCTGTTCTGGATGGAGGTAGCTCCCTGGCAGTATTCTGTGCTTGGAAATGCCCTCTTCTTTTTTTTTCTTTTTCTTGCTGTCTCATCCTGGAGCAAAACGTTTATCCCTCTTCCCTTCATGTGGTTCCTGAAATATTAGCCAAGTCATGAATCCTTCTCTTTCTGTTGGAAGAAAAACCGTAAGTTCCCTCCACCCTCATGGATACTAGTTTTACAACTGTCCATTCATTCTGGAGTGAATCATATTTGGGACTGCCTACATCCCCACATCAGCATCACATTGGGTGTTTGTAAAAAGGCAGAATTCGGGTGCCATCAAGAACCACTGACTCAGAATCTCTTAAGATTGAGGGATAGAAATTTACACTTCCAACAAGCATTCCAAGTAGCTCATGCACACTAACTTTGAAACCAGTAGCTCTTGAGCTTAGCTTTTTGCATAGATTTATTGCAATACATTTAATATGAGTTTTGAAAAATATATATAGTATGTACATATGCATATATATAGATTCAGTTGTCAGATACATATTTTTATTCCTAGTTCTCTTCTAACACCCACAGTACACAGGACAGAATATAGGACCAAATTCCCTTCTCCTTTCTACTTTTCCAGGATCGTTTTGGATATCGCCAAAGATAGCAACTGTAAAAAGTCCTCTTAACTAAAATATGAGGGACTGAGGGACCATTTGCCCATGTAGAAAGCAGAGCCAATATTAATGCTATTTTGGTACTGATACTAAAACCCTACAATTTTTAATTTGTTATCTTTCAGATAACATGCCTCTTCTGTTCATCACAGAAACCTTATTAGTAGCATCTCTACTTGTTACTGGTCCCCAACTTAGTGATGGGAAAATGAAGTTCAGACACCACCAGTCACAACTCTAAGATCTCTAAGAACTAAACAGTGATGGAGGTAATAACTATCACCGTGTCTTTTAACTCCAAGTTTGATGATCTTTTTATCATGACAAAATTCCTTTAAAAATGATGGCAAAAATAAATAGAGATTTATAGTTAATTTATAAAATTAAGGATGAGAATGGTGGCCTTTGATCAGATAAAATAGAGACTTCTATTTCATGTAACACTGTGGAATATGGCCAGTTCAGTTGTAAGCCAGGTTCTTTTACTCAGGCTTAGTTACCTTGCTATTATTTTAAAGCACTGCAATTCTCATTGTAACTATTTGACATTATTGACATTATCCCATTTGACATTATTGGCTATTTGTACATTATTTTTATGTACACCAACTTTCTACTTTCTACCCATGTGATGGGAAACGATCCCAACTCTTATGTTTTGCCATCCTGGAGTCCCTACTTCTCATTAACTTCTCTCCACACTCAAAGGCTAAAGGCCCAGTTGGGGGGCAGGGGGCCTGGTTTAAATGTGACAATGCTTGGTGAGGTCAAAATAGGAATTATGATAACTTTGTTGCTTGTGAACAGATTCACCCATTTGGACCATAATTTTGGTATTGTTTGGATAGAAGTAAATTTCAACCTTGCAATTAGACATCCCCAGAGGAGTTACCTTTAATATTTACAAAACCAGAGAAAGCCCACGAGACCATCAGGACTCCTAAGAAAAGGATCAAAACATTATAGATGACAGTAAAGGGAAGATCCGGAGTAAAGGTGAGATCTGGAAGAACCAACAATTCAGCGAGGCCAAAGCTTCACTGAGCGAAGGCACCTTGAGTCTCTCTGCAGTTTAGGCAGACATGTTAATTTTATTGACATTTCCTCATGGCAAAGTGGGGTCACTTTAATATGAAAGGTGTATTTAACAGAGAACAAAATTATGAGTTTAGGGAGAGCTTTCCAGATCTAAAATTTCATGTAACTGCCTCACTGGCCTTTACATTCATTAACTGGCTTTTGATACAGCTTACAAAAATATTAAACTTTTCAACAGCTGGCATGTTTAACTTTGCCCCCGTACACTGAGAAACAAATAAAGCCCAATAGTTCTTTCAAGAATTCCTATTTAAATTCCTCAGCTTTTCCTTTCTTCCTTTATGCATTTCATATATACATAAGCAAAGTTACCCATGACGCAGGGGTTGCCAATTGGATGCCAAATGCTGCATTGGATTTTTTTCCCCTTTCCGATTCATAATAGGATCAGCAGATAAGTCTAAGAGTGAATAAAGAATGGATAAATTGCATATTTGTTTAGCAAAAGACAAACAAAGTGTTCCTGGAACAAAGATTTTCTTTCAACCCCACCCACATAGGAAAAAGAAATCAAAATACTACCCTAAGGAGTATTCTCCTAACATCCTCCATTGGGTCGTAGTTGGTGGGGCGATCCATCCATTACTTGACTGCACTCCACGGAAAATGATTAGCAATAAATTGCTAGTACCCAAAGACTGAAATTTCAAACCATGATTGTGACATTCTATTAAAATGTCATCCCATTCCTCAACGCCCACCCCAAAATGTGAATATGCCTATTTTAAAATGAAAAGGAATAAGAGACCCAAAATTACTAAACCTCGTTTCAACTTCAATAAAAAGAACTTTGCCTATTAAAAGTTAATACCTAAAGTACACTGGCTGTAATGCTCAACCAAAATTACTCTAATCCTGTGCTTATATCATAATTACACGTTTTGTTAACCTCTCTCAATGTCAATTTTTCACTTATTTATATATTTTCCAAGTTCCAAACAGAATTCCACAGAGAAACTGTAATTATAATGTGAGACTCCACCCAAGCTTTTTAAACAGTAACTGTATACCATAGCTTTAATCCTCAGAGTTGGGCTGGGGGTGGGGAAGAGGTGGGGGGAAGAGGATGAGGGCAGGCATTCATTTTGAATAGCACGTTGCTCAAGTTGTCTTTGTACAAAGAGAGATGCATGAAATAGCAAACACAATGAATTAATGGAGCATTGACTTTCAAATATCCATAATGCTATTTTTTTAAAAATAGATAATGGTGGCCAAATGCACAGAGGCCGAAAACATAGACTCTGGAGGAGAAATTTGCTTTTATCTCGTACACAACAATCTAGAATTGTAACTTTCTTTTTCAGAAACATCACACCAGTATGCTTACCGAAAACCACTATAATCTACTTCTAACATCAGTAAGCTTAAAAAAAAAAAAAACCTTCAAAAAAACCTTAGCACCAGGATTTTATAGAGCCTGGTGGAAAAAATATGCATGTTCCTTCCTGCACCTAATTACCTCAACTGAAAAATCTGCCAAGTATTTTGCCCTTTACTTCTCCTAATCGTATTAGGGCAAATGCATTTGGATGCCAATAGAAACAAACATTTAAAGATTTTCACTTAAAAGATTCCAAATATGTATGAAGGCTGCTAGAGACACAATGTCCCTTGTGCTTCAAAGACAACCTACGGTTTTCTTTCTTTTTTAAAAAAGTAAATATGAATTTGCTCATGTTATAAAACCCGACGTCTAGTTTTGAAACAATTTAAGTAAAATAATGTCAATACGAGAGGCTCTCACAGTGATTTATGCTTCCTTCTGTTGCTTTATTACATTAGGCATTCTTTTCTTTTCTCAAAGCTTTCCACTTTTCCCTGCACTCCTAGCAACCAACCAACAGGCAAAGCATCAACTTTATATACCTGGCACTATTCCAATTCTTACTACTATTGACAATTATATTGAAGTTTCCATTTAATTGTGGCTCTGTTGTGACACCGAATATTTGTCATAATTAGGCATTTCCTATTTTCTGTCCATTCATTTTTGATGATTACTGAAAATGAAATTTTTTATTCCAGAAAACCTAAGCATGAAAATTCTACAGATAAGAGTAGCTACAGCTGTCGCTATCATTACCAACATTGTAACATGCAGTGCAAAAAAAAAAAAAAAAAGAAGAAGAAGAAGAAAAGAAAGAAAAAAAAAAAGAATATAATTTCTCGGAAGGTAATTTTCCTTTCAGTCTAAGTGCTCTTATTCATCTTGCAGTTACTCAATGATTTCCTGTTCTAATTACAGGACATTATACAGAAAGACATTTGTAAAAAGAAAATGCAGCAGAGCATATGACTAAATAGCTTGAATTGGTTGAAAGTGTTTAAAATTCCAAAGTTGTATATCACCTTTATCAATTTGTCACTACAGCTCCGTGTAAATGTGTACTGTGTTCCACCGTACTTTTGATTTTCTTTTAAGGCTATAAACCTAGTACCTAAAGTTAGTACACATCAAAGGGGAAAATACATCTGCAGTTAAACTGAAGTTGGAGAGTTGAGGTCGGGGAAGGATCTATTGGTGTGTGTGTGTGTGTGTCCTCATCAAAGCTGTTAAATTGGAGGCATGCCAAGGCAAGGAGTGGAAAATATTAATAATAAAAATAAATTAAATGCCTGATTAAAAGGGAGAGAGAACAAGATTCCATCCGGAATAGAAATGAAAATGCCACGAACTATTTCATAAAAACAAACTGTGACGTAAATTACACATTGGTATTGCACTGTTGTGGTTATTTTGAGAAATGGTTTGTACTGTAAGTCAGCTGGTGCTGCCCCACCCTTGATGATTTGGTAATTCTCTACACAGTAAGCAAGTAGGACAGCCCTGAGATTGCTGAGAGAGAAAACAGACCCAGCCATACAGAACTGGCAATAAAAAAGATAATGTACTTTTAACGTAACAGAACAAGGAGATTGGCTGGGCTTTATTAACTAAAAAAACTGCTTTAAATGGTCCCTCGCTTGCCATTTGTTTTGATAAATGGAAACACAGATCTTCCCAGGATAGGCAACAAAAACAGTAGAGAACTTAAAAAAAAAATGTGGGAAAATAGATCAGTGCAAGGTTGCAAATGGAACAAAGAATGTTTCAAATGCAAAACTAAGGGTTTGAACCGGCTGTTGGCAAAAGCAAACCACTTAAAATAGATAGACACGCAAATATAAAAATATGCAGTACAATACCAGTATCAGCTTCTGCCCTTACTATTGCTTCATCACTCAAAAGAGAAAACAACATGAAGCTAAACTAAAACCAAACACTGCCATTACTCTGAGCAACAGATGAACCCGGTGGGACACAAGCCAGCTACCTCCAAGGTGGCCCCCAATGGACACTGAGTTCTAAGCCACATTCAGGAGCCACTCTGGATTTCATCTTGAGAATTCTGTACCTTATTATCACAGAGTCATCTCAGCCAAATTTAAACGTCACACAAGACAGGGATTACGCAACAGGTACTGTTTATCTCTTGGTGAGACCTCATGGCCAGAACGACATGTAGGTAAAGTTGTGACCACATTTCAGATGTGATATTTGGTAGCCTTTAAGCTACAGTCAGTCATTCACTTTTAGTATAAATGAGTTTCAATATCTGAAAAATTAAATATAAAGAACCCATGGACACCAGGGAGTCAGGGCCTAGACAAAATGTTTCCTACTCTAAAATTATACTGAAAGTTTTCTCAGAGATTAACTAATGTGTTTATTTATTCACAAGTCAGCCAGGTAAGCCTATTATTGTACTGGATTGAAACTTAGTTAAGCACAACCCTCTCTTGATTTATAAGGAGCTACCACTAAGACCTAAGGGGGCTGCCCCATGGTTTCCATGACATGGTTGCTATGAGAGAGAGAAATTTGACCATCCTTAGCAGAACTGGTCTTAAAAATTGTAACAATGTCTGCTATCTTTCTTCTGAGAATATCCACGTGGCTTTTTATCTTTCCAGTTGTATCTAACGTCGGCCATCACGGAAACAATCGCCATTCCACTGCTGTAGCAGCTGTATAAACCTTTGGCATCAGAGAGACCCTCCTGAACTCCAAGCTCATGAATAAACCTAATTAAGGTGCAATACTGGACAGATCAATAGCTGAATGATTAACTTCCACGCGTCAGTTTCTCAACATGTAAGATCCAAATTTGGACTTTAAGCAAAATGAGAAATCACTATTTGTTCTGACTTTCACTGATATGATTATTTCGCAGTCAATACTGATCAAGCTAAATCTAATAATGACCAACACTATTTATATCAGAAAAAAAAGTACACATGGAGAGCTAAACACTAAACAGCGTAGGAGTGACTAATATTGATCGCCCAGTACGTCGTACTAAGAAGACATTCTATACACATCTATGTGCAGACACTGTCTGTATGTATAATGCCCTTCTACTTTCATTAAAATGTGCAGTCATTAAAATAATTAAGTTAAATAACATTTCAGGCCTTGTTATGTTAAGTTACAAAAAAGGGAAGGTATGAAATAATACATTCAGCCCCATGTCATTTGTTTGGCAGTCTTACTGAGGTATGATTCACATATCATAGAATTCATTCATGTAAAGTGTATAGGCTTTTAGCATATTCAGAGTTGTGCATCCCCCACCATGATCAAATTCAGAACATTGTCATCACCCCACAAAAGCTGAACACTTCTACCCCCATAGTCTACCCCCATCCCAGTCCTAGGTAACCACTAATCTCCTTTCTACTTACATAGATTTGCCTATTCTGAACATTTAACATAAATGGAATCAGACATTAGTTATGTTCTCCTTTGTGACTGGCTAGTTCTCTCAGCATAACTCTTTCAGGGTTCATCCATGTTGTAGCGTGTATTGGAACTTCATCCCTTTTCACGGCTGAATGTTCCATTGTACATATATACTACATTTTCTAATCTGTTCACCTACTGAAGGATACATTGGTTGCTTCCACTTTTTACCTGTAATTACATTTTGCTAGCAACATTCATACAAAAGTTTTTGTGTGGTTATATGTGTACCTCTAGGAGCTGGGTCATATGGTAACTCTATGTTTCCCCTTTTGAGAAAATGCCATCCAATTTTCCAGAATGGCTGCACTATTTTCCACCCCCATGAGTGGCACGTGAGGATTCTGACAGCCCAATGTCTTCACCAGCACTTATTACTGTTTATTTTTATGATAGCCCTCCTATGGGTATGAATTGGTATCTCATATTGTCTTGTGTAATACTTAACCATATTTAACAGTGGATGCCTCTAGGTTGTGGGATTATCTACAATTCTTATTTCTCCTTTGGTTGCCTTCATTTTCAACTGTGCAATTTATATGGACTTTTGAGGGACCCCAAACAGTCAAAATAATCTTGAAAAAGAACTAAGTTAGAGGACTCATACTTTCCAATTGCAAATGTTACTACAGAGCTACGGTATTAAAAGAGTATGGCATTAGATAGACAGATGCAACAATGGAACTGAATAGAGAGTTCAGAAATAAACCCTCACATCCATGGTCAATTGATTTTTGACAAGGGCGCCAAGACTATACAATGGAGTAAGGACAGTCTTTTCAACAAACAAATACTGGATATCCACAAGCAAAAGAGTAAAGTTGGATCTTTATTTCACACCATATACAGAAATTAACTAAAAATCAATCAATAACCTAAATTTAAGAGCTATAACTATAAAATTCTTAAAAGAAAACATAGGAAAAAATCTTTATATTTTTCACAAGGGTTTCTTAAGCACAACACCAATAGCAGACATAACATCAAAAAATAGATTGAACTTCATCAAAATTATAAAGTTTTGTGCATCAAAGGACACTATCAAGAAAGTGAAAAACCAGCCATGGAACCGGAGAAAGTATTTATAGATCACACACTTGATCAGGGATTAACATCCAGAATACATAAAGAACTCCTGCAACTCAATAATGAGAAGATAAACAATCCAATTAAAAAATGACAAAGGACTTAAATAATTATTTCTTCAAAGAATATATACAAATGACATGTGAAAAAATGCTCAACATCATTAGGGAAATGCAAATCAAAACTATAATGAGATACTACTTCACAGCCAGTATGTTGACTATTAAGAAAACAAAAAGTACCAAGTGTTGGTGAGGATGGGAAGAAAGTAGAAACCTCATGCCTTGCTGGAAAGAATGGAAAATGGGTGCAGCCATGGCCAAAAAGAATCTGAAAGTTCCATAAAATATGAAATACAGAATTGCCAAATGACCCAGTTTTTCCACTTCTAGGTATATACCCAAAAGATTTAAAACCAAGAACTCAAATGGATACTTATACACAAGTGTTGATAGTAGCATGACCACAATAGCCAAAAGCTGGAAACGACCCACGTGTCCAAAAATAGATGAAGAGATAAACCAAGTTTGGTGTACATATAATGGAACATTATTTAGCCATAAAAAGGAATGAAGTTTTGATACGTGTTACACCATGAATGAACCCTGAAAACATTATGCTAAATGAAAAGGACAAAGATCACATGACTCCACTAATATGAGGCATTTAAAATAGGTAATCACAGAGACAGAAAATAGAATGGAGTTTGCCAGGTGCTGAGGAGGTTGGAAGAAATGGAGAGCTATTACTTAATGGGTACAGACTTTCTATTTAGGCAATGAAAAAGTTCTGGAAATATTACAGTAGATAATAGATAGTGGTTGTAGTTACACTTAATGCCACTGAATTATACCCTTAAAATGGTTAAAATGATAAATTTTAAATTCTATTTTACATAATTAAGAAAAAAAGAGGGAGCATCTGGTCTGAGTTATAATTCTGTGTAGATGCATTCTTAGTTGTTTCTTGGAGGAGAAAAGAGGTATCTCTCTGCTCAACAACTCAGATATATCCTGGAGGGCACAGAATCAGTGTCCTGATTCCTTGGTGTCCCTCCTAGACCTCTGAGAATGTTGGCAGCAGTAACTGCCTACAGGCAGGGCTGTAAAACACATGTGAGCCTTCTAGTAAAGCATAAGAGTAGTCTTGTCATTAGTTCACTCTTAAGTTCTGGACCAACAGCACTTCCTAAAATGCAGAAGGAATCTGGAGACATCACTGCAGTCATTGGCTGGTAGGCCTTTTAGACGAAGGGTCATCACTTTAGGCTATCATCCCATTTTAGTGACTCTTTAAAAAAAATAATAGTCTTACCACTCGTGGAGATTGTGCAGCGCCTTCAATGTTCTGAGCCATTTCCCTGTGCCTACGCTGACTGCTGGGAGCTTCCATCTAAGGTATCAAGAGAGTTTTAGAGGCTACATTGTTTTTCTTCATCTTACCATGGGGTTTCTGGAGTGGCTGAATAAGGAAAGGAGGGCAAAGGCCTTTTTCTTCTATCAGTGACTCATCTTAAATCAGTGGTCTTCAAACTGGTGAATCCCTCTTCTAAGGGCAGAAGACTTTCTCAGGGGAACCCACACAAGGATAGGACAGATGCTGCTCTACATGTTACTCACTCCTCAATTCGTCTGCCCAAGATGGGCCAGCACTCTGCTCAGCCAATCTCCTTCTTCACCCATCCTCTACCCCTTATCTTCTTATGACCGCTAAAAAGTCAAATCAAAATATTGGTTTCAGAGAAGCTTCCTTTATTGATATATCAAGGCACCTCAGACCGCAGGCTTCTTATCTTTCCCTTTTTGCACACATTTCTGCTAAAGGGGAAGCTTGGCAGTACCATGGGTCATGACAAAAGTACTGAGATACACAAAAACCAAGAAATGCAAAATCCACGTGGATAAAAACAAATGAAGCCCCTCTGCCCCAGCAACACCCATAAGCCTAGCAAGTTGAAACATGCACAGGTGAATCAGAAAGGGTGCTGTGGACTGTGTTTCTTAAAAGTGAAATAATGGACCAGAACACAGTCTGTCTCAAAACTTTTGTGGTGACCCACAAAAAAAGGAGACTACTTTGGCCTGTGTTCAAAGCCAAACCAATAAAAGTTAATGATGCTGATTTCTTAAAAATGTAGCTGGAATGCTCCAGAGGTGCATCTTTGAAGTGTCAGGAGAAACCTACTAAATGCAGAACACAAATGTTTTCACACAGTAAACGAGAAAATCTCATGAATGTTACGTCGAACAGGTGGATGAAAATATTTCAGGTTGTATGTGAGGCCCGCACACTGTACCCCATGATTGAACTAATATACACAGCTATGATTCAATAAAAAAAAAGACTATAAGAGTTTTTGACATAAATTGTACGAATCAATGGATAAAAATTTTAGATTTACTTCAGAACTATTATACTTTATTAAATATGGATGTCTAAATTTAAGATTTTATCAAATCATATATAATGTTTCTTCTAATTATAATCATCTTGTTTCATTCTTTATCATGTTCAACATTTTTTACTCATTAACAAAAACAACTTATTCAAACATATGATAAAAATTTTTAGATATCCACTTGAAATTGGTCAAAGAACTATGAAGATTTCCCCCCCAAAATCTTTTAGAGCAGCACTATTCAATAGAAACATAATGGGAGCTAAATACATTAATTAATATTGAACATGTAAAAAGAAAACAAGTACATTAATTTCAATAATCTATTTCATCTAAATCAATATCTCCAAAGTATTATTTCAATACACAACCAGTATAAATAGTGACATATTTTGCTTAATCTAGTTCATACTAAGTTTTTAAAATAGAGTGCGGGCTTTATATTTATGGCATTTCTCGACTTGGACAAGCCACACTTCAAGGGCTTAGCAGCCCCCTGTGGGGAGTGGCGACCATACTGGGCAGCAGCATAGTTTGTAATTACAGATTCCACCAGCAAAGAAATTTGAAAACCGTTAGACACTTGGGCCTGAAGAGGGCATCTGGGGGAAATGCAGTTGTTCTAGGAATATAGCACAGGCATCAAGGTGCCTTTTAGTCTTGGACTCCAGGATCCACTAATCTTTGAGGAAAGAGGTTCCAAAACGTAACTGGGAGAAGAGAACAGAAGGAAAAGCCCCAGAGTGACTATCATTTCATTGTTTCGATATCCAAACCCCCAACAGAAGCCAACAGGTAGCAATAGTGCTGATATTTTAGGAAAGCTCCTTGCTTACCACCTTTGGTTTCTGGTAAATAATAAAAATCAATTCAAAGTCAAATAACAGTAATAAAAAGTTTCAATGACAAAACCCGCTAAGAGCCCTCTCCTCTGGGTCTGGTTATACCTGTTCTCCTGCAGAACCTAGCTGTAAGTTCACCTGGTGCCATAGCCACTGACCATCTGCTGTTTTCTGTCATGAGGCCAGGAGGACACCAGTCATACAGAATGGGTATTTTTTTCTTTCTTTTTTCTAGTGTGCACAATGCTAAAAGTAGTTTAACATCGGAACGAGATACTTATAAAACCCACTGGAAACTGAAACCACTATTCATCTCACAGCCCTGCAGTCATACAAAAACTCCAGCCCCTTCTAATGTGCTCTCACAGCGCACCGTGGAAGAGCATCACTGAAAGCCGATGACACGGATAGGCTCTGTTTTACTTCCCTTTTGTACAGTGTTAGGACTGAGGGAGCTGATGTTAGACAGGAGGAGGATGAATCTGGCTCATTCACATTTCCCGTAACTCATCATCCACTGAAAATAATTTCCACTGTAATGTCTTCCTTTCTTCAATCTCTAATATCCAAACCTGCTTCCCTTTTCACATAAAAGACACAATAAACAAACTGCTGCTGACTAATGCATTAATTCCAGTTGTAAGTCTGTGGGTTCACACCACGAGTTACCAGTGCTATAGATCCCTGTACTGGGTATCACTTAGCTATTTCTATGTGATGGTTTATGTTTGCAAGGGTGGCAAACTATGGACCACATCGAGCCTGATGCCTGCTTTTGTAAATAAAGTTTTATTGCAACATTGCCATGTCCATTCATTTACATCCTGTACCCCAATGGCAGGGTTGTGTAGTTACAAAGTTATATAGTTGCCAGAGATCTTATGGCTCGCAAATCTAAAATATTCACTATCTGATGGAGCTGACACTTGAATATGGTATATTATTGCTTCCAGAAATCTGTTATTTTGGATCATTCATATCGGTGTAATTCCTTAGCTCATGTGTCCTCCCAGGAAGTCACCACTTTTGAGCCCATTTTAAAGTGGCATTTCACTGTACTTATTTGTTCATGTTGGGTTCCCCTTTCCAGACTCTGGGTTCTACAGATCAGAAGCTAGTCTGGTCTGATTCCTCATGCCTGAATCCTTCACGCCCCGGAAACAAGTGAAGCCCATGACAGACTTGTAATGAACACGTGGTGTGCCCTGTTCTCACCCTGCCTCCGCACCTCACCTGTTCTCCCTGCCTTGCTCCGTGTCCCCTGACTGTTGTGTTCCTGGGCTCCCTCACAGGCTGGCTTCTGCTTGTTCAGCCAGTGGAGGACACCAGCCAATTGAATGGGGGAAACAGAGTAGCTGCCCTATTTCTTCCTGGCTCCCCATCTGCTCCGCACCACAGCTGTGGCTGCATCTCACCACGCCGCTCCTCCAGGACTCCAGCTTTCCCCAGGCAGCATTCTTTCCTCTGCTTCCCATGCCAGGATGCTTCGGTTCTTTTCACCCTAACCACACCTGCATAGTTCTTCTTTTGGTTCCCTTTGTTGAGGCTTGCCTTCCTAATCTACAAAATGGACTTAAAAATGGGGACTTCCTGGGAGGACACATGAGCTAAAAGGTTTAAAGTAGCTGGGTTAATGTAGGGCATAGTAAACACTCAAGAAATAGTTGCCATTATTACTGTTTTACAAGTTGTTTCCCAAAGTATGTCAAGGAATAATAGTTCCTGGGGGGAGAAGGGAGCACATTACCAAGTGTTATGTGGTAAAAAGGTGCAATATGGGGTGTTCCCAAATTTGCCCCGAAAGTCACCATACACAGGGAAAATGGCAAGTTGTAGCTAAATGCACCTTTATTTACAAAATGTTCATTACAAAATTTTGTAAAACATTTACAAAATATTCTCTACTCGTTGGCCACATCTTTGTAAAATTTTATAGTGAATATTTTGTAAATAAAGTACATTTAACTACAATTCCCCATTTTCCCTATGTATAGCAACTGTAGGGGTAACTTTTGGAATGCCCTGTAGCATGGAAAACAATGAGGTTCACAAAAAGTTTTCCAAACTATGTCCTTGGAGCCTTGAACATGCAAAAGGACGTCATCATCCACAAGAGGCAATATGCTGCCTTCCCATTTTACCATGACGTCCTCTCCCTCCTGTTCCCTCACCACCCCCACCACACTTTTTTGTCATTTCATGGTTTATCAACACTACCAACAAGTAGCGTTTCTCTATCACATGTTGGGGACATAACTTGAATCTAAATGTTGGTGACAGTGGTTGCCTCTCTCTCTTTATTTCCTCTTCCCTGCTTAACACTGTATTATTACAAATAGTTTATTATGCGTTGTACAGTCACTCACCTGTATAACTGAAAATTTATAAAGTCCTTTCACATGATAGAGTCACTTAGTCCCCCCTGAATCACTCTCACATCTGTCATGAATATCCCCGCCATTTTAGACATGGAAAGCTCAATGAGGTAACCAAGGTCATCCAGCCATTGCCCGAGGTCATCCAGCTAATGGCTGGGACAGGTGATCTGACACTAAATCCCACACTGTTCTCGTCACACCTGAGCTGGCTTCTACTTGACTCCAGACCTCCGAGAAGGGGCCTGGCAGATTCATGATATTCTTAGTTGACGCAAAGATGCTCACATGGGCTGGTGGCCTTGAGAATCGCCGTGACTCTATGAACTAACAAGAAGCAAACTTCTGGTTTTCAGGTTATATAAAGGATCTCTTCCAGTCTCATGTTCAAAATGCTCCCCCAAGGGAAGCTCAGTTTTACCTTGTTTGGAAGATCATCTCAAAAAGAGATGACCATTGCATAGAACAACCTTCGCCAGCACACTTGGCAACCTTTAATCCCTTAGGAAGCATGTTCAACCTCAGTGAAGCCAGTGGTGTTATTTCTATTACCTCTCCCCACTTTGGATCCTAGAACAAAGATCCACAAACCACCTGACTTTCATCACACACACAGCTCACACAAGTGCCCCTTCTGCATCATCAAAAAGATAAATCTGGGCCAGGTGCAGTGGCTTACACCTATAACGCCAGCATTTTGGGAGGCCTAGGCAGGAGAATCACTTGAGGCCAAGAGTTCAAGACCAGCCTGAGCAACAGAGTGAGACCCTGTCTCTACAAGAAAACAAAAATAATAAATTAGTTGGGTACTGGTATGTGCCTGCAGTCTCAGCTATTCAGGAGGCTGAAGCAGGGGGATCAGTTGAGCCCAGAAGTTGAAGGCTACAGTGAGCTATAAGCACACAACTTCACTCCAGCCTGGGTGACAGAGGAAGATCCTATTTCTAAAAAAGAAAAAGAAAAAGACAGTATTCAATGTCAAAATGGCCATCCATCCATTGAATGGTCAGATACCAAAGAACACTTCCTGGAACTTTATTCCCATGGCCTTAGAGGTATCAGATGGCTGCAGGATAAAGACCAGAGAGCCACTATTCTCCTTTTAAGGATGTGCCACTGGAAGAGGTGGCTGACATGTGAACAAACATACAAATAAGTGTTCTGACAAGAGTCTCAGCAGAGGTGGCAGATTCTTGGTACCAAAGAGTGCCAGGTCTTCACAGGGCCCAGAAAGCACTCAAGCTAAGTTTTGAAGAATACCTAATAACTCCCCAGAAAGATAACAACACATCAGTCACTACCCTTTCCCGTGTGCCGGCCACTGCCCACTCTCTCCCTCCTCCTCTAGCAACAGCTATACAACGATACATTATGAGCACCATGACCCATTTTCCAGATGGGGAGACTGATGCCAAAAATAGATTAAAATGACTTTCCAGCAGTCATGCTGCTCAGGAGGCCTGAAGAAGGAGTCCAAGTTGAGCACCCAGGTCTACCTGCAGCTGCTGCCTCCAATGGTCCAAAGGACAGAGGAGCATCTCCAGATTCAGGGCTGACACTGGTGTGAACCAGTGAGAACTCTGCAATTAAAGGGCAGAGGCTGGAATACTGGCTTGGAACTCTGAGAGGTGACAGAAAACCTCAGTGGCCATGCTAGGGGGTGTCCATTAAATCCTGAAGGCAGACAGGGTACCATTCAAGTGTGGCAGTGATAGACCTAATTTCCACTCCTCCAAAGCGGAGGGCATATTGCAGGCCAAATGGATCCAAACGCCAGCCTGCATTTTCCAGCTTTCAGTCTGCTAACCAAGGTCCCCCCACCTGCTGCGCCAAGAGTGAGCTCTGCTCACCCTGGTTCTTGGAAGATCATATTCAATGTCGCAATGATGTCTCTTCTAGGGAGAAAGAGGCCACGATACCAGAAAGGGTAACTTATGTCTGATGAACTAGATATACACAAATAATCTGCATTTTTGGTTCATTCAACAAACCTCCATCTGATTCCTACTTAATGTTAAACCCTGTTGTCAGCAGTGGGCTTACATTGGTGACCAGGGCAGCACCTGCCCTGCAGGGCCTCCCAGTCCTACGCCCCAGTGAGGAAGAGAGCACAGGAGACGAGACTCCAGTCATAGGAAGGGTTGCAGCTCCAGACGGCACAGCAGAGCCCAGGGATGAAGAATTAAATTATAAAACACACTGTGGGTCTCAGCACTCTGAAGGTGTCTATGCTCCAGCTCTGAAGAAAAGGCTTTTAAAATTTCATCTTCCAGTCTGAAATTTCATAAGCTGTGGTCAGTGCAACAGTTAGAACAAAGGGCCATTTAAAAAAATGTAATCTGGATTGTGACTGAATTAATGCAGAGGAAAAATGGATATACCTACAATTTATTTATTTGTTTATTTATTTTTTATTAAATTATAATTGTGTACATTGGTGCAATCATGAGGCACAATGTGCTGACTTTATATACAATCTAAAATATTTTCATTGAACTATTTAACATAGCCTTCATGACCTTTTAATCACTATATGAAGACATTTATATTCTACATTTAGTGATTTTCACTTGTACCCTTGTAAGATGCACGGTAAGTGTGATCCCACCAATCACCCTCCCTCCCCCCATCCTCCCCCCTCCCTTCCCCTCCCTTTAAATGCTTCCTTTTTCATTTTTATTTCCAGCGCTTTAAATCGCCACAACTTCCAGGGCCAAGTGCTTCAAACGAAGTGTAGGTAAGCGGCCGAGGTAGGTCTCTTTTAATAATGAAAGATATTGCTAATATATTTTGCCACAACTAAAATTCAAACCCAATTTGATGTTTTTTCCTCAGGTGGGATGTGGACAGAGAACATCTATATAATAGGTATTATCACTTACCAAGACCAAGACTAAACCAATACTTTGGAGCTAAATGTAATTTGCAAAGCACAATTTAACAGCTCCATTTAGCAACTCTTCACAATCAAGATGATTTCAACAGTCTCTGAACGCCGGCCAAGACACCACCAAAGTATACTTAAATACCAGCAAATACTACATGTTATAAAAATTCCATGTTTGTCTCCTCTGACTTAAGAAACCTGCCTCTCTCGTGCTCTCTCTCATCCTTTCAAGACAAAGCCATTGTAATTCTCCAGTTTGAAGTGGAAGGAGGAAGGGAAGGGCTTGGATGAGGAAACTCAGCTCAGCTCTTGCCTAAAATTAGCATTCATCTCCCCCCAACTCTCTTTTTATTGGCTGTTAAGCTTTCAGGTCCTTACTTCAAGCCAAGTGGGACATCTAAAACACCCCTCTGTCATTCCACTAACAAATTTTGGAACTTAAAGGACTTCCGACGGCGGTAGTTCTAAGGATTTCGTCAGAGGCACACAGGAGCAATGTCTGAAGGAGCCTGGTTCTAGGTGGCCAAGGAAGCAGCTCTGGGGTCTATCCCATCCTCTACCTCACCCCAGCCTTCAGATCAATTCGGTTATTTAAAGTCATCCTTTCTCTGAATGTTCAGAGGACCAGTTTCTAAATGAAAAAGCAACATAATTTATCACCTTAGGGAGTTATTTATTATAAGGTTGTTCATGCTTTGACATCTGGAAATAAAATCTCATCCTGGCACGCACAATAAGGAGAACAAAAGGGGTTTCCAACACTGCCATTTCCCGAGGCTGGCCAAATCCCGCCTCCCCTTTCTCTAACAGGGCTGGCTTCAGAGATGAGGCAAACGTCATGCGCTGGTCAGTGGGAGACATTCGAATTTCCCGCCACGAGCATCTTGGGTTAGAATGCACTTTTATAAGGGTCAATGAATTACTCCTTCATGAGTAACCATGGAGAGACTATGTTTCTTTAACTAGAAGAAATCTTTTATCTTTGCTCATACCTTTTTCAAAAACAATGTTTTCATAAAACTCAGAACTAATATATGATACATCCTTAATGGAAAGATAAAGGGATGGCCCCCTTGACCTGGCAAACCCTCCCACTTCAATGAAGCCTTCCTTCCATTTCCACTTCAATGGAACCTTCTTGAAAACTGGAGAACAATCGCCCTCCACATGAAGACAAGGGAGAGAACTGGTCCAGCAATTCTGCTCAGTTCTGACTCTGAAAAATCACCCTGAAATAACAGCTGTCTTAATTCTCCTAGAGTAGAGTTTACTTACCACAGACATAGAAACACCCCCACCTCAATGGTGCACAGTGACAAGTCAGGGCACACAGCGAGGACGCACGTCTGTGTGAAAACAACCAGCTCAACCCAACCCCACTCTCCAGCTGCAATACAGCTCCTTCCAACACAGGGAGAAGTGAGAATGATTACACTTTGGTGAAAGTGTCTCATTATATTGATTTAAATAAGATTTCTAAACCTGCAAAAAGAAAAACAGTCCAAAATGCCATTGGTTTTATGCAAGACTCTGTAAGAAGGCAGGCAGCGAAACCTTTCAGAAGCTCAAGTTGGTGGGGACCAAAGCCTCTCCTGCCGTGGACGTCTGACAGGAGGATAATAGAGTTTGGTAACACCCAGGTGAGGTGTTTCTCTTCTGCTTAATGCAGCCTCGTGCGTGCAGAGTAATGTAACAGACAGGTGTTAAGAGACCTGCATGGACAGATAGACATTGTAGGCTTTGAGATCTTAAACTTGACACACTTGCTTCATCCCTGACAACATTTACGTACAAATGATTTGGAGTCATTTTCTGAACAGGTAAGATAAGGTCCAGTTTGCAAAATGCCAACCACATTTGCTGATACTTATTAGCACTACAATCATCAGAACGCTTTATGCCAAACTGCAGAAAAAATGACAAATAACAATCTCAGGCTACCCGTCAAAGCGTTTGGTTATTGAATACCGTTTTGCTAGAACATAGCTGCCTTTTATTGAACATACACTATAAATAGTCAAGTACTAAGTCCTTAATGTGGATTCAATCACTGTAGCAACCCTATGAAGGGGTCTGTTTACTGCTTCCATTTTACAGATGAGGAAATTGAGGTTTAGAGAGATTAAGCAGCTGCTTCAAGGCTTCTGGAACCCAGGTCTATCTGATTGCAAAGCCCACTGCTTACTTACAAGTTGGAGAGAAACAGGACCCAAGGGCAGGTGCCATGGAGGTGGCACTGGGAACAGAGCTGTGTGCTGGGCAGGGGAGACACCAAGGGAGCTGGAGGATGACATTTGAGATCCTGGCATCACATGAAACTGAGGACAGCCGGGAAGACACGATCTTTCCCATTCCCCTTCAGGGTCAGCACAAAACCTGTGTCCTCAAAAGGTGCAGGAGAGGACCCATTCTGGTTCTGCAATTACAATTCCTTCACTGCTGTCTAAGAGGAGGCAGGTATTTACCGAGCACAGCCACACATATTATTATTTTAAGAAAGGCCTTTGGAACCAGGAAGCTCGATGAATTTATGAGATCAGCAGCTATTTTTCCAACAGGCTCATAATACAATTCATTTCATTTGCAGCTGGTTTAACGTGAAACATTGTTTAAAGAGAGACCAATAAACAACAATTCACATTTGCTGGGTTTCTCTCCTCCCTAACGCTCCCGGTTGTTCCAAGGGAAATTTTTTATTGATTAAAGTACAATTACATTATGGTTGAGGAAAAAAAATCTGCCCTGGAATAAATCGTTTTAAGAAGAAATCGTGGTGGTGTCAAAGAAAGAAGCAGCTTACAGAACTGAAGTGGATCGAGGGCCAAGCCCTGCCCTCCTAGGCTTCATTCTCCTGCTCTAAGATGATGGGGTCACTGTCTTCTAGGGAAGGTGTGGCCAGTTAAAGGCAGCAGGGTGTTCAGACTTCCACTGGTCCTAGACACTTTTGCCCTCCTGAGCTCCTTTCTCCATAGAAAAATACTAGAAGAAGGGGCGGTGCCTGTGGCTCAAAGGAATAGGGTGCCGGCCCCATATGCCGGAGGTGGTGGGTTCAAACCCAGCCCAGCCAAAAACTGCAAAAAAAAAAAAAAAAAAGGAAAAAGAAAAATACTACAAGTTGCGTTTTAGGCCCCCCTGGGTACAAATTTCACATATTAAAATATTTTCTTCAACTGTAAAGGGCATTGTATTTTCTTCTGATTTTCAAGAGATTGGAAACATTTTGGTGGGACCCTAATAAGTATTGGGGGCCCTGGGCACTGCGACTGCTATGTTGATTGCATGTGGCAGTGGAGATAAAATGTTAACCTCTTGTTTGCTGAGGGCCTGGCTCTGAGCAAGCAAGTTTGGAGGGTTGGGCCCCAGCAATGTCGCTCTGCAAAAGAATGACTCTGGGGTGGCCCTTGTGGCTCAAGGAGTAGGGTGCCGGCCCCTTATACTTGAGGTGGCCGGTTCAAATCCGGCCCCAGCCAAAAACTGCAACAACAACAACAACAATAAAAAGAGTGACTCTGTGTGAGAGAAGTTTGGAGAGGAGACTTCCAATTGGTGGCCAGCTGAAGACACAGGGAGAGGTGCTGGGAGGAGGGCTGGTGACATGAGTCTTCGTATGGCCTGTGGCGTATAAACCAAACCAACCCTTCCTCCCTCTCTCACACTGACTCTGTGAAACCCTCCATAGGATCTACATTGCTGACCAGGATTGTGGCCTTTTAAAAATAAAAACAAAATACGGAGATTAGATTCCATGATGTCTGCAGGCCCTCTGTTCCCACTCTAATATTAGACTTTTTGCCACAAGTATTTAAATAACTGTTCTACAATGCCAAAACCTGCTTCCTCTCCCAGAGGAAACTCACTGATGGAGGAACGAGGAAGGGCCTTGGAGGAACCCAGATGGCCGCAAAGATGCGTCATGGTGCAGCGCTCACAGGTCTGGGTGTGCCACTGCCACGGGCAGGGGGCTCCTGCTCAGGCCATCATGGCGTGTGCTGGGCGAGCCGCATGTTCAAGTCGTGGGTGGCTGGCTTTTACTCCCAGTTCCTTTGGGCGTTTCTGTCCCATGGACATGCACAACTTTGGATAACTCAAAATGAAAATGTGAAGTGCTGTGTAATGTAAGATCCTATGTGGCAGGGAGTGATTTACTCTGTAGTTCAATGTTTGTAAATCCTGCAAGTATTAAATACATCTATTGGGCACTGATGTTCCCAAACCACCTTCCACTCAAAACGAACCTCCTCCTGCTGGCTGGGCGGGGGCTTCCCCACAGCACAGTCAGCAGTGCTGTTGCAACGGCACCACCCGCTTTGCCTGCTATTTGAGTTTTTTATTCATTTTCTCCATCAATATGTACCAATTCTTTGTTTCAACACCATATACACTAACGTGCAATTCACCCATTTGTTTCCATTGGCATTACCCAAATGATTTTCTGAGCTTTGGCAATGTGCAGAAGAATAGCGACATGGTAACTTACTTTCCACATGTCTACAGAATGTTCAGTATTACCTTCAAACCTGGAAATTAAAGCAGCAAATCTTTACTCTGGAGCTAGGCTGCCCAATGTAATAGCAGCTAGCTACACGTGGCTATTTAACACTAAATTAATTAAAATCAAATAAAATTTAAAAAATTAAAACTTCAGTTTCTTAGCCACACTAGGCACATTTCAAATGGTCAACAGTCCCACGTAGCCGGTGATGCCTGACTGGAAAGCAGAGGTACAGAACACTTCCATGATTGAGGAATGTTCTATTGGCAAGTATTACTTGAAGGCAGGTGTGTTCACAGAGGCTAAGATGCCATCCCATTCACTGATGTACCCCCAGACCCCGCATAACCCCATCCCCTGCCTGACTTGTAGTAAAACCTCCAATAAAAGCTTAAGGAACCCAAATTCTTCCTTTTTAAATTATTTTCCTTTTTTAGAGACAAGTTCTTGCTATTTTACTCAGGCTTGACTAGAACTCCTGCTGCATCGCTCAGGTCATCCTCCTGCCTCGTCCTCCCGCGGAACTGGGGCCACAGGCACGTGCCCGCGACACCGGGACCCGCCTCTCCCTCTCTAAACATGGGAACAAAATGTGATCTCCCCAAAACGCTGAGCTTGATAAAGATGAAGTAATAAGAACAAAGAAAAAGTTATATTGGGAACATTGTTTCCATGAACAAAAGCTAGAATTCCAGCGTTAGTACCAAAACATTCTTTCTAGACATGTTCCTATGAAAGGAAAAAAAAAGAAAGAGACTGTTCTTCAAAATTTACATTCGTGAGCCACTCACGTTAATAAGCAAAGCCGGTATAATAACATAGCAATGATAACAATAGTAATGATGGTGATAATGGTGTTGATGATACTTATACAATATGGATCACTTTATACTTATGAAACCTTTTCAAGTTCATTGAATCATTAAAATGTCACAGTGACTTTGTAAGGTTTAAATTCTTTTTTTTTTTTTTTTGCAGTTTTGGCTGGGGCCGGGCTTGAAGCTGCCACCCACGGCATATGGTGTCGGCGCCCTACTCCTTGAGCCACAGGCACCACCAGGTTTAAATTCTTATACCCATTCTACAGGAAGAAAAAACAAGGCCTAGAGACTCATTGACTTGCTTATGATGAAACAGCTGAGAAAAAGACAACCGGCCTTAGGCTTTCTAACTCCAAGTCTTTCTTCTCTCCTGTAACTGCCACACTTTGCTCAGGAACAACCCACTGGGATATTAATACTACTCTATCTATGCCATGAAGGGAACAGAGATGCCTTAACAAAAGCAGACCTATACTTCCAGTGCCTCAGAAAGCCAGGGAATTGATTATCCTCCTTATAAATAATACGTTTTGGCTTCTGCAATATTGAAGGGCTAATCTCTAGTAACCAGAGGCTCCAGATTCTGGTTAGAGAAACATTAAAGTTAGAGAAACATTATTAATTTATCAGCCAAGAAACCATTTGTTCCGTGGATTACCCATCTCGAACAGTGGTTCTGAGGCACAAGCCTGATACACTAGGCTCTAGGTTGCACAGCTGCTTTGCATTTTGAATTCTTTATTTATAGAACAAGTCAAATTAATAACTCAAAAATGTTGTTTCAGGCAAAGTAATGGACACACAATAAAACTATTCATTTCCTAAAAGGTCACTCCAGGAGATGCATACATTGTTTAAAAGCCTACCAACAATGCTATTATTCCTTCAAAAACTGAAAATGTCTAATAAGCAGTTAGAGCACATAGCTGCCCCCGAGACCCCAGGCTAATTTAAAGTACAATCACAAGGCAATCAATCATACTCCAAAATTACTTCATTTTCCAAACTGTTTACACTTTTTAAGTTACAAATCCACTTTCTGCTATTTCAACTCACGATTTACAACTACAGATTTAGACCGCTTGGCAAGCGGCCAAGCGCTAGTCATGAGGGAACTAATGATATGAACAGATCAGTGTTTTATAAAGGAGAAAAGCGCATGTAAATTTCCAGTGTGTCTGCAAGTAATCAAGGCACTGCTGACTATAAATGAGACCGTCTCAAATTTATTTTAGGAGAAATATCTTAAAGCTGCACTTTTTATCCAGGCCAAAAAAAGCCTTTAGGAGGAACTCTGAGATTACTCAAATTATTGTAAATAAACGGTTATGTGAACAATATGGAAAGAATAGTGAAATAAGCGACTTATTCCAACATTCCTGTCCCACATGCCCTTATCATGATTTCTGGAATGCTAGAGTTAATGGGAATGGGGGAAAGGATCTGTTTCTTTCTTTCTCTCCCCACCCCCAACCCTTTAAAATGCTGTTTTAATCGTTGTAGCAAATCGAGTTTGTCTTAGTAGCCAAAAATGCTCAGAATAAAAAAAAAAGGATCCTAGGAGATACTGTTTTAAATTAAATGTGATCTTTATTTCATTACAATGGTACAGCCAATAACCACTTTGTGCTATTTGTACAAATACTGTAGGATGCTCATTTTCTTGAGGAAATAATTATTCTGGTCTATCATATCCTGCTTGTCATCAAAACCTCCCCCTTTGCTGTCACCAAGCATGTGCATTAGACTCCAGAGCCTAAATTTAGCCAAAGTTTCATGTGTTCTTACATGTTAACGACTAAAGCCAAGTAAGCATATTCAGATGTGAGGGTGCCTTAAAGAGAGAAGCTCAAAATAGCCTCACACTAAATATACACATATATATCACAAAAGTCCATTCACTGTGATTGATATTTTAGTTACAGAGTCATTACATGACTAAACTCAATTTTATAATTGGATAAAACCAGGTAAAATGAACCAGCACTGCACTGTTAAAGCATCCTACATCTTAAAACTATCTGTAATCATAAATCAACCTAATTATTTGAAATACTGTCACAAAGTGAAAAAGAAAAGAAATTAAAATAAACTGGCTGCCTGACTATCTCATTTTATTTTCAAAGGAGCAACCAAAGCTTTTTAGTGGCCTTAAAGCCTGACCCCACAAGGGCTGGTAAACTATACTCTTTAGATAAAATTGTACACACAGAAAGTCAATAACAAAGATTAAAGGCTTTCCCCTCCCATTTTTTACATTGGCATCTGGGGCGTGTGTGTGTTAATTTAACTGTGATTAAAAATAATGATCTGCAGGAACCTTGCAAATGTAGCCTTGTTTCTGTCTCACTCAAAAAAGCCACCAAAAATGGAATGAATGTTTCCAGTTCTGAATGACTTCATAATAAACCCCCTGCAGCCTCTGATATCAGCAGTGTGACATCATCAGGATAAATGCTTATTGGCTGCAACAGCCTTTTAGGTTAAGTCTTTCACAGATGGCCAGCCCATCATTTGGCTGGTTTTCTATATTCACCTGTAAGAGTACAGACAGAATGGAGAAGTCCTCCCTCCCACTTTACCCACACACACAGCATGGAGCTGTAACATTCTGAAGGCCAAGGCTGTGTCTCTTCCACCCGAAGGCTTGGAGCAAACATAGGCCTTCAAAGGGGCATTGTGGAAGGTTCTGGAAAGTGGAGAATGGAAAAATTAGAAGCTCTCTTAGTGTTGAGCTGTCTTTCCTCATCACAGAATGAGAGCTGGAGATAGAATTCTGGGCATAGAAATATGTTCACCAAAGAAAGTACAAGTCTGCCCAAGACTGACTATATCTAAGATTCCCAACTTATCTTGAAACTTGATGACAAATGTGTTCATTTTACATTAGCTTTAGCAAAAGCCAAGCATTGAGGAATTTTAAATGTACACAATAATCTAATTCTACTGGAAATGTTCTTTACAATGTGGCCAACACCTAGTGAAAGCTCAGAATTTTGCTTTGATGTTTAATCTCCTAAATTCTACCTCTAGGAATTTATCCGAAGGAAATATAATCAATGATAGATTGAAAACAATGATATAACTCCAAGGATGCCTCTGAGAGTACTATTTATAAAACTCAAGCTGGAGGGGGCAGAAAGAGTGAAGTTCAACAACAGAAGAAGAGTCAATTTCTGTCACTTCCATCAGGAAATATAAGAAAATCCATTACTAAAAACGATACTATACCCAATATCTGCTGTGTAAAAGAGTACATTAAATTTTTTAAAAGCATGATATAAACAATTAAACAATTAAAACTCACATATATACCAAGGGGGGAAACTGGAAATGATAGACAATATCCACATTAGTTATTTCAGCATGGTGTAGTATGCGTAATTTAATTTTATTTTCTGTTTCTTTATATTGTCTTAACATAAGATTGCATCAATTATACTATAACAAACTAAGCACAATTAAAAGAGATTAAGAAAAAAATATAAACATAGAGAAAGAAAATGACCTCACCTAACTTCTCCAATGTTGGGATGGTTCAGGTATTTGGTCACACATTTTTGAAATAATACTGTCCACTTTTATATTTCTGTAACTCTGATAACAATCTTCCTCAACAGACTTAGGAAAAAGGAAGACAATTCAATAAATACATTCAGTTAACAATAATGATAGACTAGCCACACCAAATTAAGAAAAAAATTGGTTTTAGGTTTTCATGCTACTGACATTTTTTTATTCTTTTGCTGCTAGTATCCTCATACAAAACATTTTTTAATTAACATCTTGGATTAGTGTGGTATATCTGTTACAAGTGGGGAAACAACACTGACATGTCATTATAACAACCTCTATAGTCTACTTCAAGGTTCTCTTTCTGCGTTGTACAGTTCTATGGGATTTTGCCAAATGCATAATACAATGTCTCCACGATGACAGTATCTTTAGAATACTTTCACTGCCTCTCTGTTTTCTTCACTAGATTGAAAATTTCCTTCCAACCACATATACCGACTTCGCATTATTAGAATAGACACAAACATGTCAACAAACCTCTCAGTACAAGCCTCTCAGGAACAAAGACAATTACAGAGTTTCAGCAAATTAAACAATCATTTTTCCATCCCAGTTCAAAGGGCGGCTGTGAAAAGAGAGAAAACTTTGGGACCAGCTAAGCCCTTTTCTCTGAAACATAAGGAGGAGGAGGAGGCCCAACTTAAATTTCCTTTTTCTGCACTCTAAATCCAGAATTACTATTCAATTACAAGACAGAATGTCAAGATATAATAAACTGAACTGAAAAAAGGGAAAAGAAAACATGCTCTTTTTTTTTTCCCTACAAATGAAGTTCAGATCTTTTGCCCATTAAAGTAAACCAAATATGTTTCTCTCAAAATTCCAGCCAGAAGGCAGAATGCCAAACACACTTAACAGATAAATCACTGTTCCAGGGTCTCTATTTTACTCTTTCTCCCCTTTTCTTTCTTTCTTCTTTTCTCTTTCTTTTGTTTTACACGGTACTCACTTAAAAGCAAACTAACACTCCTCCCCCTCTTCTCAATCTACTCACAGAAAAACAAACCAAAGGAAACAATTACTTTTGTTGAAGAATACATTGTTCTGGTGAAAAGTCACATAAAAGTAACTTCTACCTTCTTCATCAGAGATGCGCATTTGGCATCTTGGGATCTAGCCATTGTCCCTCAGACTATGTATAACTTACTGTAGTTAATTTATCACTAAGGTCACTGTAAACAAGGAAGGAGTTTGTAAACAAAAATGAATCACAGGTTTCAGTTTTGTATCCTTTGCAAACTGGAAGACCTAACCGTTTCCTGTTCCAACATACAAAATAGTATTACTTCTATCAACCTCCTCGGCACTCTTGCCAGCAGAGTTTCCATTTAATTAAACTGACAGCAAAACAGGGCCTTCGCTAATGGGATCCAGACCGTTTTTCCTTCAACGTAAATTCTCAGGCATGAAATTACATCTGAAACAGACACAATAATCCTTCTATCTCTTCTACATACATTTAATCTATAAGAACAATTCCTTTGTCTATATTTCGGTGTATTTTAGATTTCGGTCAACCTTGTTTTAACTGGAATTCTCAAATGTTATCCAATTGGAATTCACCTTAGGATTCCTCCAATACCCTGGCTATATCTAGCCATAGATTATGGTTAAAGCCCAGATGCCAAAGGCTAATGCCCACAGCAGGGAAGAACGATTATAAAATGAATGAATTATGTTTCTGTTTGCATTCTTGTTCTCAAACTCAATTTATTTAAGTAAGATTTTTCATCAATTGTTGACTCTAAATAAAAGCTATTGGCATTTATAAGTATGTCTGAAATTTCATATTAGGTCAGGTTTCGGGTATTTCAACACGGCTAGTCAAGGCAGAATATATTGATTAAGTGTATCTTGGAGACGAGATCATATGAACATAATTGATGGACTGGATAACTATTTTTCTCTGTTAGGATGTGAAGTCACTTTTCTGGTAATGGCAAGCAATAATATATGCTAAAGGCCTCTTTCTGGTGCGTAAAGCATAATTATAGTTAAAAAACTCCCTTATTAGGTGTATTGGTTGGAGAGATGGAGTCTTGTTAGATAATTTAGTAGGGAAATTAAGACTTATGGGGTGCAAAAAGCCAAAAGCATCATAAGGCTATTTCTAAACAAAATTAAAGCATCTAGTAAATGGAGTGGGAAAGCATCAATTTATTCTGATTGTGAAACAATAGAACATGATGATTCTTCCATGAAAATTGGTTGAATCAAGTGTCATTAAAAAAACCAAGCCTCTTTCACACCCAGGGCAGGTCTAGAGATCATTGATGCAGGTGTATTAGAACGTAAATAATTTAAAAATGCTAAGCTGAAAGGTCAAGAAAGGGAGTAAACTCAACTCTAAACTCAACTTGGTCTTCCTTAATACCTTGATGAAATGGCAGGTGCTTTGGTATGGCTTATTCTAAAAAAAGACCTATATCAATTAAGGACTGGAGTTTTGAGACAGGTATTACCCTAACTCTGGAAAAAAAAAAAGGATAATGGTTTGCATATTTGCATATTTTAGGTTCAATTATGTTCCATATGCAGAGAGTTGCTGTCCTGTTTGACCATCTCCCCAATCTGATAACTCTTGGCTGTTACTCATGAAGGTATTCTTGTAAGCAACTTGAAGAAACAAAGAAACTGCTAGCAAAGAAGCATTTTAGGACTTGCTGAAAATTGTATCTTCCAATATAAAAAATAATGCCATTGTTCTCTTGGAAAATACAAAGCAAAGCACTTTATTTGGGTGGGGGGGATGGTATTGCAGAGCAGTGAAGGAACTCTCTTCAGAATATCCTGACAGTCTCTTTGAAAATGAAACATTTCATTTATACAGCAGAAGACGGTTGTGGCAAGATTAGAAATCATTTCAAATCTCCCAGGCAATCAAAATACAGTCTTTTCATGCGGATGGAAGGTCTCTTGTTTTACAGAAAATGCTAAATAAACAATTCTATGGGCAGAAATGTGAAAGCAATTTATTATTGTTCTATCCACTTTGGTTAAAACTTTAGAAACCACATGAAGCCTATAAATAGAAGCTTTTCTTTGTCTTTAGGATGTTGACAACAGTTTCTCTTAGGTCCAGGGCAAAGATGAAGGAAATTATTGCTCTTTCTCCACCGAGGAATACAGACTGATTCAGTCTGAATCTCCACCACTGATTCAGACAATGCCTAAAAGATGGATTCCTACAAACACTGTGTATGGGAAGAACAGCAAACCTGTCCGTATATTTTGAAAATCAAGAGAATCATATTATAAATAGTGGGGGTTTCCTTCTGTTTTAGACATGGGCAGCTCAATTACATATGACAATACTTTATATTAGATTACTCAAAAGACCATAGAACTATACCAGTAATGATTCCTTAGAAATAGGATGCTTGGAAAGGTTCACTTTTAGACTTTGCAAAAGAAATACAAATTCTGCAGAGATTGTTATAGGGTTGGGATAACCTAAGTATCAATTAACCAAATTTAGATCCATAAACACTTAGTCAGGTTTGGAAATAGCATGCTTAACCATAAAGAGACATCATACAAAATGATCACTTATAGGTTAGTGTTTTCTCAACTGAGATTTTTAGCCCATTAGTAGGACTGTAAGACCAATTAGGTGGGTTGAAACTAGTACTTTTTCAAAATGAAACAGCATATAATAGAAAAGAAAATATTAGAGGGCATTCCTGGTTGAGAGGTAAGCATTGGTTGGTGAAACTCTTAATTTTGAATATGTGTGAGTATATATATTTTATATATACAGGGTGGAAATAAAGTTCATGTGCAATTTTACTATGTTCAACTACTTTAACCTGCACATGAACTTTATGTCCATCCTGTACACATACTATGTACAACACGTAAGAGTGTGTGTGTGTGTGTGTGTGTGTGTGTGTACTAGCTCACTATGTGAAATTTATTATTATCATCATCGTCATAAATTATGTCATTTACAGAGTTACACACTCTTACCTAGGTAATTTGTGTCACATGAGTCATCCCCAATCACAATTCTGCCACACGGTAAGAAAATTAGTATTTTTGAGAATCTTTCTAAAAAGCTAAAGTGGAACCTGGGCAGACAAGGCCCTTAAATATGTACTGACTAAACCAATGAATGGAGAAATAAATATAAGAATTTGCAAACAAATTATTATCTCCACAAATGTAACAAGCTGAAGGTCACACGAACTGCTCTGTGGGCCCGGGGAACTCACCTTTGCAACATCAAGCTGCACTTCCAACGTTCTGTTGAAATAAAATGCCAGCGTTATTTTTTCTGCTGTAAATGGCACACCCATTAATAGAGGCATTAACATTCCCTGGCCAAAAAGGTTACTCTGGAGGCTTTGTCTACATTCTAGCAAAATGTCTGCCTAGAAAACGAAAAACCAAAGTGAAATGTTTGGTCGGTTTGTCTACACAGTAAGAATCATCCGGCAGAAAGATGAGCATTTATCCACCAACCAGCTCTGCTTACCATTCTGTAACAAAACATGCAGAAGCAAGAATAGGACTTTTTTGCTTTAGGCTACATGACATCATGTGAAACCATCTCCAGCTGGGGCCGCTGTGTGTCTCACATCACGTGTTTCCCTTTTGTTTATGTACAAAGTATTGTGGTGGTGGCTGAAGATAAGCAAGGTGGACACATGAGTCACTAACCGCCAGTAGATCAATTAAAAATTTCCTATGAACGAAGAGTACTGGATAATACAAATATTGACCAGTAAGATAAGCTTCTTCCTGTAAGACACTAAGTGGGACCCCAGTTAAGAAGATACCTCTTAAAAAGAAATTCAAGTGGAAATATGGCAGTATCCAAATGATAAGACTGGCTTGTGGTGTTTGGTGGTTTCTTGTTTTCATTAAAGACTGGAGCAAAGATATAGTTGACTTTTCAAACTTGCAGATGACACGGTTGGTAGATACGGTCTAAATCTATCTAAGAGCAAAAAAGCTCTTAAAAGGCTGAAAGATGGCCTAAAGGTAATAATAGTAAATCTAATAAGGGAAAATGCAATCTTACACTTAGTTGTATTTTTTTCTCAAGGCCCTGTTTTCTTAGCTAACTGTAATTCTTATATGAGCCAATATAGAGTACCGGTAGTAAGAAATAAGTAAACATGGGCAGAGTTCATGGAAATATAGGTCCACGATAAGGAATGGAGTAGAGCTTATTACATGCCACACTGGTGAGACAATGTGTAGATGGTCTACACACAGGATTTTAAAATGGGCATTGATCAAAGCACACTGATGTGGGGTGGGGAGGTACATGAAAAATACTCTAGGTAGCAAACACCAGGCATGTTTAACCTGGAAGGCAGAAGAGGCCAGAAAAACCAAGAAAATTTCAGGAGCTCTAGAAAACTGAGAAAGAATTGCCTCTGAAGTATGTGGAAGGCTTTCACGTGGCAGAAGAGTTAGAGCCCTGTCTCGTGAGATGTCTACAGGAAACTGGTCTCAATGGGTATGTGTGGCAGACACATATTTGGTCCGTATAAAAACAAAGGACTTTCTAAAATTTAAAGTACAGGAGAAAAACACAAAACTATAGTTGTGTAAGGTAAGTAAGCTCAATATTGCTTCAAGAACAAAAGAAGAAGGTAGATGGGATTAGACTGAATTGTAGTACAGTTCCTTGAACTTAATTTTAAGAGTCTTAGGCTAGGAAAGTATACACAGTGAACGAGGAACCCAGGTTGAAATACGGCTTCTCGAGGAAGGAGGGCCACAGTTGACCTTTTAACATCAATTTTAAAATGCACTCCTTGCCTCTCTTCATCACTTTTTAATTTGCTAAAATCATGTATAGATTTAAAATGAAATTGTTTCCTGCTCTCTAAAAGCTGTTATGAAATCAATGATGCACTGTTATAAACAGTGACTTCTGAGTATTAAGAAACTATAGTAAATTGGAATTAAACTGTTAACAGTGGTAGCCCCTGGGGTAGTGGGACTATGAGTGATTTTTATTTCTTCCTTTTGCATATCTTTACTTTTTGCAATAAAAACATATTGCATTTGTAATGGGGAAAAACATTTGAAAAGGATGATTTAGAATGAGATTAGATTTTTATCTAGAAAAGTCCCACTGGTGAAAAATGAAAGTGATGTTTAAATTAAGATATTTCAATGTTTCCCAGAGAATACACTTTAACTTTAGTTCAGCCAAAGCATTTACTTTTGCAGACCGTGAAAAATAACCCGTGGCCTACCTCTTTGAGATTATGGCCTCAAATCTAATTTTAACATCAATGACTGAAAAGTTGCCTTTATTTTACTACTCAAATAAACCCATATGTTAACATTTTAGTGGCCAGTGTTCTACTGACATTCTTTTATTTACTAAAGTAGTTAATCTAAGTTGTAAAACTGGTGCCCCTAGGGACTCAAAAAAGCCATTTTCGTTTTAAATAGAAAAAAACCATATATTTTCTGAACTGGCCTACATGCACAAAAGCCATTTACTTTAAACGGGGACACATCCTAACTCTACTGTGGCAGTGAGGACTGACTACTAACCAATCTATCTGACAGAGTAATCAGGCTATCCTTGAAACTTACTAGTCTTCATTTAGTAGAGGGTAGAGAAAGGTTTATCTTTATATCTCACCCTGTGGGTTCAGGAATTGGATTTTTAAAAGTAATTATTTCTTTTCTTTAATATAATGTTTAAATTTTGCACATTTAAAATCTGCCCTTCTCTATAAAACCCAAATGAAGCTGGAGAATATACACATGTGTTCCTCCTTTGAACATATGTAACTGAAATATATAATTGTGAATATATAATGTTCTTTCAGTAAAGGCTGGGCAGGGGTCATAAAACTATAAAAAAAATGCACGCCCCTTTGGACTGTAACAGCTAATCATTAGCCATCCATTCGTAATGTTTACCTTTTAGTGTGTTATTTTCACATTTTTCTTCATGGGGACTAACCATTAGTATCCCCCTAAGACTAACAAAAGTACATTCATTGCCTGCTGGCAAATGATTTCCTGCCCCAAAGCATTTGCTGGTAGAAAAAGTTAAAGTATATCTAGGCTAATATTTCTATTATTGTTGGGCATTAACAGCAGCATAAATTTTTCTCCCCAAGAACTTCACTCTAACAGGCTTCACATATGATGGTAAAGAAGGCACTCTGAACTTACACATACAATTTACATGTCTGTGAATCAAATATAGGAAAATAAAAAAAATTAAACATAGTAGATGTTTTAGAAATCTTTTACTAAATGGACATATTTTAAATTCATTCCCTACTCAATCTTTCTCCTTTTACCCCCCGAAAAAAGACTACTGCCAAACACCATTACCTCCCAAATTAATATTCTTCTGCATTTTAAGAAAGCAACTTGTTTGCATTTAAACATGGCTGTGTAAACAAGGTGTTTGGGGGAAAGATTTTCTTCTCAGAGTATTCCAAAGCTGGAGTGAAGCTATTTAAAGAGTGGAGTATTCAATTCCTTAGGCCAGATGCTAGTATAAATATGAAACTATGTTCACACTGCAGATGAAACTATTTTTAGTTGGTGCATTTTGAAGAGCACTATTCAGTTAAGCATTGTAGGGTGGGATTTCAGTAAGCTACAAAAAATATCTAGACGGATTCCTGCCCCTGTGTTACAGTGCTGACACCAGGAGGGCTGACCTTCAGCCTCCTCAGTTGAAAATGCCTTCCATAGAGGTTAGTAAATAGCCCCTGCCTATCTTCTCTCTCCCCTGAATCCTCTTGTGCAGTTCCCAGACATCCTACTGTCCAGGTCCAGAAGGGTTAATTCCAGACACACTTCAGGGGTCCCTGGTTGCTGTTCTAGCCCTGAGCTCTGGGTCCATTCTGACTCGTGCTTGCCTGTGCCCTATAGCTATTAATGTTCTGATTCTCTCCCCTAAAACCCCATCTGATTCTCGGCTTAAGTTAGACTTTGTTTTTGACCCCAGACCTCAAAATCAAGAAAAGTGTAAATCTAAAAGGGATCTGAGGACCCAGAAATGCACAAAACGAAAAGTTACTCTGGGAGCACATCCTGACAGTGTCTTCCAGGCCAGACCCATCCGACCCTGTGTGTAAGCTCCCTTAACTGACTGTGGTAGAGGTGCTGGTCACAGAGGTCGTTTCTTTATACAACTACAGTAAGTGCACACGGGAGTTCAGGAAGAGCCAGTAGTCAAAGATGACCGGTATCCTCAAAATGGGTATGGGCACCAAAAGCCAGAGTGCAGCAAGCAGTTCTCAACATCCACCAACACCTGGCATGCCTGCGTCCTTTCCGATGGAACTTTCTGGGGGGCTAATGGGCTTTACAAAGAAATGTCTTGCGCCTTCCTCAGATCTAGGAAGCTCTGTGCGGCAGTGTCATTGGCCTATAGATCAGCTGTGTGGATCTTCAACTGAGGCACAGCCGTGAACACGAGGCCGCGGTGCTGGGTGTGGCCTCACTCTCCCTGCCTCACTGACTGGTCTGTGTGGGCTGGTGCCCCTTCCAACACCCCCGCCATGAGCAGATCGGGAAGTAACAGGCAGGGAGAGAAGTCCAGGGGAAAACGATGAACGTTTTCTTTTTTAGAATCTGAAGTAAGAGACAAACCAGCCAAACTGGAGGCAATTTTCTAAGAGGCCCAGGGCTCTTTGTTGCTGTCCTTTTTTCGCGATAGAAGACCCATTCAAAAGGAAAGAATCAGAAATTAGGGAATTAAGAGGGAGAGGAGGAATACCTTATTTTTCTTTAAGTGTATTTTCTATTTGTTGAAGGAGTCACACATCATACAAATGGAGAACCTAATCTCAGCCACTTTCATTGTCCTGTATGAAAAAGAGTTGCATTTTTTTTTTTTTTTGAGATAGAGTTTGCCGTGGATAGAGTGCCCTGATGTCACAGCTCACAGCAAACTCAAACTCTTGGGGTTAAGCAATTCTCTTGTCTTAGTCTCCCAAGTAGCTGGGACTACAGGTGCCCACTACAACGCCTGGGTATTTTTTTGTTGTAGTTGTCATTGTTGTTTAGCAGGCCTGGGCTGGGTTCGAACCTGCCAGCCTCAGTGTATGTGCCTGGCACCCTAACCACTTGAACTATGGATGTTGGGCCAGGTTGCATATTTTTTGATAAAGCACACACACACACTCAATAAAAACCACAACTGTGGTGCTGAGAGCGTAACTCTAAATTCTTCTCAAGGTTCTACTAACATTAGAAACTGCTATACTTTCTCTTGTTATTTATTATGATAGTACCAGATCTCCATGTATTTATATCCATGTATGTTATAATTAGCAATCATTTATGACAAAACCATAAATGGTTTTTGGTTACTTGGACGGACAGCTAATATGACTAGCTCATGGGCTAAGGTACTGCTCATGGATGGGAAAATTTATTCTGGTCCAAACTTAAGGAGTTCACTTATCAGATATTTTATGCTGCTATTCTTTTAATGATTCATTTACCTTTTTAATATTTGTATTCAGAACTGGGGTGTCTCTAGCCAGTGGCAGAATGCTCAGCTGAATTATCTTTTTCTTGCACAGCATAACAGAGTGAAGTGCAGTCAAATTGAAGATGGCCTTCAGTACACTGTTGGAATCAGATTGCCTGGCAAATGCACCCAGGTCCATTTCTCAAACCACATGTTCTGACTACCAATGTACCCACAGAGTCATTAACGAGCCTCCTAAAATGTGCTGTACATATTTAAATGATTAGGAGAGCAGTATGGATGATGAGGCTGTTTCCAGTGGTGCTTTTATCATTGATGCAACATAACACAGATGTAAGTCTTCACCTTTGTTTTTTGTGTGATGCTAAAGTACACTCCCTCTTAAAGCAGGATCTATTTCATTTGGCTTAGCATTAGCCTAACACTTGAGCAAGGGGATTGTTCCAGTCTAGACAATCTGAAGGATTCAACCTCAGCAAATCACCTTTGGCTAAGTGATTGCTACAGAAGCTAGATTTACCCAGGACTCAGTTTTAAAAGTTATGCCATAACCATCTTGGGCCACTTGGTAGCAATGGAAATTTCCCTTTCCCCCTCACCCCATGGAGATCGATATTCAGAAACTGCCCAGAGTTGAGATTCGGGGCAATCTCAATACCCAAACCCAATCAAGGGCTGGGTATTAAAACATCCATTAGAATCCCAGCATCGCAAAGCTAAAGATTCATGTCTTCACTGTTCCTACAGCATCTAGTCTACTAGTGTTCAATTAACATAGTAACTGGAACACAGAAAGGGCAGGGGCACAGTGGCTTATTTTCAGATTTCACATCTGCGCGACAGTTATACCTCTGAGGCTATAGATTAATTCAGTGGTTCCAACCCTTCCTAGCTTGTTGTTGACATGAGGCTTGCCTGGCCTGAGAAGTTCTCTGTGCTATCAATAACCTAGGTTGGGACATTGCCCAAGAGAAAAGCCTCAAAGGAAATGACTTAAGTGTGGTATACACCAGTTGTACCCATGTCAATTTGAGGTGGTATATGGATAAACATGTTTTATATTTTAAGGATTGTGTATTTATCTTCACCATTATTTATAGCAGATGATACAGGTTTTCCATTTACAGTAATGATATAAATTTCCTACTCTAAAAAAGCAGTTAGTTTAAAGAAAAGTTAAGTAATAAAATAGGGAGGCATCCATAAGGCAAAAATTGTGAGGTTGCTTTATAAATGACTAAAGTCTAGGATATCTAGTCTAAAGCTTGAGACTTTAATAATGTTACCATTCATCAAATGTTTTATTACGCCAGACACTGTGCACTAAGCACCTGGAATTCTATACAATATTAAATCCTACAATATCCCTATGAGGGAGGATTTATTATACCCATTTTGCAGATGAGGAAATTGAACCTCTGCCACTTGCCCATGTTCAGAAAGCTAGAATTGGGAATCCAGGGGTCAAGGCCAGGTCTGCCAGACTTGTAGCCCTTATCACTACCTCATAGTGCCTCCAAGTATGAGATCTACAGTCTAGTCATCCATCCATTCATCCAACACGTACTGAGCACCTACAAGGTGCCTGACAATGTGTTGGATGAAATGGGCATGGAGGGGTCATTCCTTCTGGTTAAGTAATTTCATCTAGTATGTGTGAAGGGCAGATGAGATATTAATCACAGAAAAAAGGAAAAGGCCTCTCATTTTGGGCTTCAACTCATGCTCATGGGCAACAGATCAAATTTAGACCAAAAGCAAAATGCAGAGCTCCCGATGCGAGAGAAAAAAACTTGTTATTTTATTAATATTTAGAATATGGAATCAACTGATTCACATAATCAACATACTGCTATTAGCAGAGGCAAAGGCTTTCAAAAGAATCTTCGTTTTATAAAAATTTGGCATATAAAAATTAAGCCATAGAAAGGGGCGTTTTCAGGGGCTCCCCACTGTTGTGAGCCTCCTTGGAGCGCTCACCCGAGGCAGTAACTAAGGAAGATGTGTGCACTGCATACCCCAAACAGTGGACAATGATGATTACCTACTGTCCAGCCCCGCTGTCAACATTCATAATTTGAAAATATAAAATAAAAAATAGATGAGATAGGCATGGCTTTCTTCCCAACATGTGCATGAAAACCAGAAACTCTCCTGTCTGGGAGCAGAATCCCATCACCCTCGTGGGTGGACACACACTGTCCTTATATTCCCTCTGCACAGTGTGATAATCTTGGACTCCTCGAGGGAATTAACCTTGAAGTCTTTAACCAAGAGTCCATGGGCCAATTTCAGGACGGGGTTCATGAGTGTTCTCAAGAGCCATTCAAATTTTGTGGATGTAAACAATTTCTGAGTGGAGAGTCCATACATGTGTCCTGTCCTTCTCAAAGTCATCTACGTGACCTTGCCAAGATGACTAAGGTGAAGCACCACAGACCAGGTGCATCCAAGTAACTGTCCTGCCTATCACGCGCACTTGGATTCTGGGAAAGTAAATAAATCTTAGCTGAGATGCCTGAGTGGCTTTTAGGCATTTTTAAAAGACATTGCATAACCTTTTTATGGACCCTTTTCAGGATCAGACGAATGCTGTGAATGGTCCCCAAGAAAACGTGTCCGGCTTATGTGATACCGCGATGCTACAGAAACCTGAGAGGAGACCATGTGTACTGGCAGACAGATTTCTGCATGCGAATTTGGGCAGGGCGGTGGCATCCCACGAAAATTTAATTTCTTAATTTAGAACCCATGACTCAGCTTATTTCCCAGCACAACATTTAGGTAACTGACATATAGCCTAGGTGTTAGTTTTTGGAGAGGGAGAGAAAACGGAGATTACCAATATGTCTCTTGCCAAGCCTTGAACCCACAGTGTGCAGCACAGACTCTAGGGCCACTCCTACCTCTACTTGTGGGACAGAGATGTCACAGGTGTCGTATTCAGCAAGGAAGCTCTGCCCAGTGTGAATGCTATGATTTCTTTGAGATCCGCCACGAACACTGTGCCTTCAGGAGAAACTGTTTTATATGAATTGATTTTATTAACCACACCAGCCCCATTTGTAAACATGAATAATGTAACCAGGCATAAAGTTGACATTTTCGTGGAAAAGTTCTGTCATTTACGACCTAAAATTGCTAACTTTTTTCCCCCTTAGCTTGTGGGTTATACCCTAAGAATATGATATGAAAATATTGCAGTGATGAATCAAGGATGCCCAATGAGAGAATAAAGTCTTAACAGTTTGAGATTCGATGATGGCCTTTCATTGCCAAAGCACACATTGGTAGGCACAGACAGTCTTCATAGTTATGAAACAAATGAAACTCAATAAATCCAAATAAATCAAGAAAGAGCCTTAAGCTTAATTATCGTCCCTTCAACTTCTCAGAACATGCTCTGGATGGAACTGCTGGAGCTTCAGCAGAATATTAGGAATTTCAAGTAGGAATACACAATATACGTATTTCTTCTGTTAGCCAGACAGCCTCAATATGAATCACTACGCATTTATCAGAGACAATGAAAGTTCAGTATTTAACATCAAGCACAGGATTTCTGAGCCAGAACTAAGTCCAAGTTCCTCCTGGAATGAATAGGCCCTTCAAAAAGAAGATCTAAGTTAGAGATGATCACAAGATTCTTCATTTCTAGTAATATCCTGGAAGAACAGAAAAAGCACACGGGATGGAAGCTCCTAATTTATTCAGTGATCATGTATATTCAACATTCAATAACCCCTGCCAAAGAAACAGGGGTCACAATTCCAGCTCTTCAAGCATTTACAAGTTTGAACATGGGCAAGATAGGTACTCACAAAACCTTCTTCCAAATTCCCAGGGCACTTTGCGTAAACCTTCATCCATGCCCTGGCTAACTGCGTCCTTTTAACGTAGCTGTATCTGTCTGCCCTGCTAAAACCGTGAGTTCCTGAGGGCAAGGAATGGATGTCTTGTTCATCTCCACATCCCTTCTACAGCAAAGAAAATGCCTGGCCTTATGAAGCACTCAAAGCTTAAAACAGTGATTCTACTTCAAAATAAAAGACTGGGCTAAACATGACACCTGTCCAAATCTCTCTAGAACAGAGGTTCTCAACCTGTGGGTCACGACTCCTTTGGGGGTCTCCTGCCTATCAGATATTTATATTACAATTAATAACAGTAGCAAAATTATAGTTATGAAGTAGGAACGAAAATAATTTTATAGTTGGGGGTCACCACAACATGAGGAACTGTATTAAAGGGTTGCAGCATTAGGAAGGTTGAGAACCACTGCTCTAGATCGACACTATCTAATATAAATAGAAAGGGAGCCACACAGACCCTATTTAAAAATATATGCACACCTCCTGGGTGCAGGACACAACTACAACAGGGATCTCACCTAACAAATGCAAAACATTGCAACCTAAACCGCATCCCCTCATATTAATCTCAAACACGAAAAAATAAATAAATAATAAAGTAAGATAAAATGTTCTGGTAGCCATGTTAAAAAATGTAAAGGAAAAAGGTCAAATTAATTTCAGTGACATATTTTGTTTAATCAAACATAATCCAAATAATCAACAAGATTATTTCAATATGTAATCATTATGAAAATTATTAATGCGATATATGTTCTTTTTTATTCTAAGTTTTTTAAATCAAGTGTGTATCTTGTGCTTACGGTGTATCCAATTGGTATGTTAAAGATTCAGCAAAGTGGTATACAGTCAATAAAGTTATTCTGAACAGAAAAAAATTGTACACTGCTTCTTTTTTTAATTATGAACTGAAATTAATTAAAATTAAAAACTCAGACTCTCACTTGTAGTAGCCACAGGTCAAGTGCTCAACAGCTATTTGTGGCTAGTGGCTACCATACTGGACAGCAGAGCATGAGGCTAGTGCTAAAGCAAATTGCAAAATAACGCGCAGAATAAGATCCCACCTTTTGAGCAAAACAATTTATATACAAACACACGCATGCGTACATATCCACATAGGGATGTCTGAAGGAATAACCACCAACTGTAACACAAACTTCGAGGAGGAGGGCTGGAAGTGGAAAGGCGGTAAGGAAAGACATTTACTTGCAATTTAACATGTATAAAATGTAATATAAAAGGGGAAAACAGACTGAAGTATCACCTTTTATTTAAGTAGAGACAAATGCTGTTATAGTTTGAGAGTGATAGGGACAGCTTAGATTTTTGAAGTTCAGGGCCACCTGAAAGGTGAAGGAACTAGAAATCACGCCACATGAGGACTGTAGAACTGGTGATACTGGTGTTTGACCCACCAAAGGGAAAAACTGGAAGTGGAGGCGCAGTGAGTGGTGAGAAGGCCTGGCAACTATTTTCAAATATTTGAAATGCTATCAAGAATAAGAAAAATTTTACTTATTTTATGTTGATAAAGGAATAAAACTAGGAATAATAAACAATTGCCTTAACTAGGCAAACAATTGTCTGGTTAAGGCAATTGTTTATGCTATACACCACGCATTCACATTTAATTTTGCAGAAGTAAGAATTTCGAACAAAGATGGAATAGGATTATCTTACAAAGAAATGCGTTCCCAGTCACTGAAAATTTTTACAAAGTCAAGTAATCAAAATGTCTGCAGGGAAGATTTAGGATGTAGTCAGGGCAGGAAAGATGTCACCTTAGAATGTAATTAGATTATCTGTACTTCCTCTCAACCCTGAGATTTTATGACCCTATGATATTTGTCATTACCCTAAATGCATGTGTTAGATACTACTCACTGTTATCATCTAATTCCCCTCTCCTTCCAAGAATACTGAGGGATTTTATATTCCCACCTCCTTGAAGTAAGACATGGTCATGAAATTAAGTGCTTCACTGATTAATGAAATGTGAGTAGGAGTGATGCGTCTTTACCGTGTGTTATTAATTTGTAAACATTTAATTGCCAGGACAACTACGCACTTAATGTTTCCCCTTCCTATGTGACCAGAGAAACATGTGTTGGTGCAGAGGTCCAACGCAAAGGCTATACAGAATGGGAAATTGTTCTGTAGAGTCTTATACATGATAATGAACTGTGCATAAACAAGAAATAAGTGTTAGTTGTGCTAAGCCCTTGAGATTTTGAAGATGTTGTTACTGCAGCCTAATGTAGGCTGTTCTAACATAAAATTCTTACTCATAATCTTTAAGAGAGAAAGACATAAAAAAACCCCAGCCACATCATTGTGGTTTGGTTTCTTTTGGAATAAATAGACATCCCAAAGACAAAAGAGCTTTCCAGTTTGGACCACCCCACAAACACGCAGCATACTCACATGCCTACCTGTCTACACCCAAAAAGCCTCAATAAGCCACTTCACAGCCGGAGAAGCATCCGAGGAGGCCACTCATACACATGTTTTACATGGGATCTTCCAAAGCACATTCCGAATTCTTGGCACCAAACTTTCTAGCCAACTAGGATCAGCTGTTAACTATGATCCAAGAGTGATCGGAGGAAGTAAAAAGCAAATGGTTTGCAAGACAATACACACTTTAGGTAAATTCTAGCATAGAAAATTAAATTTAAAGACAATCACATTGAAAGCACTTTAAAATAAATCTCTCAAGATTTTCTGGACCTCTGGGGAATTGGGAGCATGGCTTATTTAATCCTGAATAAATTACAATGCTTTCTAACACAAATGTTCGTGAACTGAGTAGAATGAAATCACACACTATGGCTACCTATTTGTTTATTCTTTTTATGTTTATCTTGTTGGGGAATAAAATAGCTATTTATAAAATGTTTTCTTTCCTAAGGAAAGGACACTAACATTGTTGACTAAGGGCTCCTACTGTGTGCTTGGTGCCCCACAGGCAGAACCGAATCTAACCTGCCTCAGTCCTGTGACACGGGTGTTACTGATTTACCGACAGGCAATCAAAGCAGGATTAAAGTTGTTCAGGCCATTTCTGTTTATAGAGCAAGAATTTGAATCAAGATCCATCTTCTTTTAAAGTCCAGGCTCTTTCCACAACAACATAACTGACCACCAAAGTTTAGTACAGTGGTCAAAAAGAAGCCTCCCCTGATGGCTAGATTCACATCCATCTGGTTAACAGGAGAAGGTTAAGTGAGAAGAGAATACATTTTGCTTTGAAAGATGCTAAAATTAAAGTGCGCTGGAAGCAGGTCAAAGTACCCAACAGGAAGCTGGACACACAGGTTTAAATCTGAGGAACAAGGTCAGAACAGGAACACACGAACACTATTGTGCAGAATACAGCATGTTAAACCTGTGGACACATTCTTATTCTTAATGTAATTTCAATGATTCTAGAGGCAACTGTCAAGAGTTGATGAGTTCCATTTATTCTCATAGTTGTAAAAAGTATACATAATGTTAAAAGTGTCTATAAGAAATTACTTTTAAAAGTAAGTCAGGGCTTTGGTCTTGGTCTGTGAGTCTCTTGTTTGCTTCCCCCTTCCCTTTTTGTCTGTGTATTTATCTATGTATCCGCCTATCGATATTTATCCATCTATCTAGTTAAGGAAGATAAATGAAGTATGAAGAATTATAATATAAAAAATTTGCTATTCTTATTAAATCTTTTGTCTTCATTAAAAAAAAAAAATAATAATAAGCTGTCCTAAGATGGCAGCTTCCATGCTAGCTCATTCTTTAACATCTTTGATTGAAAACATTAATATAAACCAATAGGGAGCAAGCAAATGTTTTCAATTTAAAAAAAAGAAAAGAAAAGAAACCCACATAGAGGCTGCACAAGGGAAAAGCCTATATTTATACACACAGCCATCACATGGTACTTAATTAGCCAGGTAACTATAGGTTTTTCTCTGCTAGAAAAGTATATGTTTCATCATGCTTTGAACTCTGCCTTATTATCAGCACCGCTATGAAAACAATGTTTTATTTCTTATCAAGAGAATAGGCCAGGCATGAAGCTTTGTTTTTGTCGGGCTAATAGAATACTTTCTTTATAAACCAAAGGAGCAGAATGAGCAGTTAGAAGGTGGAGAATATCCTCCACCATGATTCGCAAATAACCATTTTAAGGGAGGCAAGGATTAAAACAGTGTAATTGCCTAGATGTCATGCTAAAACCATCTCCTTAATAACCTGTCACCTAAAAAAAAGACAGATTACAAACAAGCCGACAATAAAAAAAGATAAGGCAAGGCAAGTCCAGTCTGGATTTGTTTATTTCCCTGCATATTTCTGTCTCTACTGTAATCCTGAAACATGAAACAGATTCCCTTGAGAAATACAGGCATTAATAGGTACCACTATTAAGATGTAAAATGTCTACACACACACACACACGTCACTATACCACCACCTGCACTCTTCAGGCTAGCAGGTGAGCTTTAATCATGTTCAAAAGCTCTCTCCATAAGATTTCCAGATGAGTGACAAATTGATTACTAATTGGACAAAAACAGCAACTGAATACCCCGAGTATGTTGCTTCTCCTACCAGGTGCCCAGGAGACAGCCCCTCCACTAGAGGGTGTCTTAGGAAGCGCTGGAATAGAAGTCAAATCAACCTTGGAATATGCATGGGTGTTCCAACTAGATGAAGAACAAAGAACTTCAGAGATTTCAGCGGAGGCTGATCATAAAGGCCGTGTGTTTACTTAACCTACTAGGTATAACTTTGAAGTTAGAGTGCCAACATGATAGAGTTAAGATTGTTACTGGGAAGATAAGACAAACACATGAAAAAAAGACACTGCATTATATTGGTAGTTATAGAGTAAGGTGCTCAATAAGGTGGTAGAGACATTAAGGGCGATAAGATAAGCGCTCACAATAACGCTAGGCAAATCCTATGAGCTGGATGCCGACAAGGGTTTCGGGGGCTTAAGCAAAGTCTAAATGGAAAAGGAGAATTCCCACAGGTGCGAGTCCTAGAAGGAGAAACAGTCCAAGGGTGGAAAGGCATGAGCCACTCAAAACATACTGGAAAGTTTGCAAGGCAGGGGAGTGGGTGTAGGCGGTTAAAGAGAAAGAAGACCAAGCAGTTAGACTAGTTAGACTAGAGCAGAAGGTTTACATAGGGAGAGCAGATAAGGGAGAAGGAAAGGCTGTCTCAACACTCTGTGTAAACTTTGAGCCAGAACCCCCCTGCCCGCCAACAAATGTTTAAGGAAATAGTCATAGATATGTGCACATAGGTACAAGAATTTCATAGAGGTTGTGGAAATCAGTACCTACAATGTGCAATAATAATTAAAGTATGAAACACCTCTGTAATGAAACATTCTGTAGCCAAAAAAGGAAAGAAAAAACCCCCCAAAACTGTAGAGGATATTTTACAACATGGAGGCATATTTACAATACCTCTATACAAAATTAAGGAGGTTGGGAGGAGGTTGTCAAACAGCAGATCTTATTTTTACAGGGAAAAAGTGAATGCATATAAATTCTTGCCAATGCACGCATTCATCTACATTGGCACACACACAAGCACTAACAGCACTTACTCTTGGGTGGGAGGAAAATAAGCAACATATATTTTTCTGCTTTTTGTCCATATTGCTTACATTTACCAAATGAAAATGGATAACACGGGTAGCAAGAAAAATAATACAATGAAAGTTCTTTAATAAAAAGACCCCAAAAAGGAGGCTGGGACGAATCTGTTTACTGGATGCTTGCCTACAATATTTTTATTTTATTCAGTAGACATGAAGGTTGTGAAAAGTGGGAGGTACTATATAATGGTTAAAAATCCAAAAACCAAGTGGGAAGGCCCCAAAGAAGAGTGTTCTAGGCAAGGCACAGCTCTGGGATGTTCGAGAAGAAAGAAGTAATACCCGTCCTCCAAGCACAGTAGGCAAAAACACAGAGAGACCCCGAATCAGCAGCACTATTTGCTCAGCCCCTACCGAGCACGAGGCATTTCATAAAGCCTTTGAGAACCCACTATTATTCCAGTCTGGCCTAAATAAATATATTTATTAAAATGGGCTGAAAGTCCAAACCTCAGCTTTCCCCTGCAGCGACCTGTATAAACTACAGATTTAAATACATAATGTGAGAGGAGAGGAGTAAGTCTTTGACATTTAGGAAAATTAACATTTTGCAATGGAACTCCACATTGAAACTACTCTAACAGATAAATGAGCAGTGCAGAAGAATTGGCGTCAATACTAGAGAGTATTAAGACTAAATGCCCAAGTCAAACATCTGCTCGCAAAACCTTTTGGAAAAGTCACATCAGCTCACGTGTAGGATGTACGTGCTTTGTGTTCCAGGGTGATGTTATTGTGATAACAGCTATAATAATGGCCTACTGTCAGTAACCACGTAGTGGCTAATAAGGGGCGAGGTAGGAGGCAAACAAAAACATTTCAGAGTTAAGATAAAATGAGAAAAGCATTGCATACCTCCAATTTCCAGGGGAACTCTTACATCAATCCTTATTTTAAAAGCCCCACTGAGGGGCAGTGTCAATGTTGCATTGTCAAGAGATATTTCAAAGATATTTCTGTGGACCAATCAGATTTGTCCTTCATTGCCATATGCAAATAGGAGCCATGTGATCATGGAAATACATGAGCTTGTATGAAGCCAAGACTACATAAAGACTTTTTCCAGAAAAAGACCCAAAGTACACAGCAAGAGACTAAAGTTAGCAAGGGAATTAGACCACAATTGAATTTATTCTTTCATCGTCGATTATCCTCTCATCACATGCTGATCACCACACACAGTTCTTTGGAAAACTGACATTTCTCATCAAGGAAGTATGACGGTTGTTGATGAGTGTGGCAGCCATTGTGACTCATTACCTGTGCACATATTGAGTCACGACGGCTGCCATACGCATCAACAATGATGTTCACTTAATACCACTGTATAAAAAAAAAGCAAAATGTTAAAAAAAAAAAAACAGGTAAGTAAACATCAGGGGCTATAGTGCAGAATAACATTTTCCCCTTTCGTGCTCTGAGGTATAGAAAAGCCAAGGTCATCCGGCTCTAGGGAAAAGAGTCCAACAGGTTTGCTAGTGTCACGTCATGTCCGGAGGTTGACAAGTCAGCTCCTTGGAGCTCTGTCCCTGCATGATGGCTGTGCCATGGCCTCTATTTCATTAGAAGTCACTCCTACTCTGGCTTTAGGATTCTAGGCAAAAAGGAGTTTCTGCAATATAAATGAGATTGGTGTAAAATATCATCCCAAATGTGTCCAATGATGATTAATCAGGATAGGGAGGAATTTTGAAATTGCATCTTGGGGAAGAACTGAAAAGAAAGACTCTAGAGACTGCTACAAGGAAAGGCGGGAGAAAACAGACATGGGACCAAAGTCTCCCAAGGCACCTTCTAGCCTGACAGTTTTATGAAGAGCTCTGAAAAAGCTTGAGTTTCTTACCTTGCTCAGCCTAGAGGTGAATATTGGTAACTTGGATACTACAAATAGCACTAAAAGTTCCCATGTCCTGAGCTTCTGTAGCTCCTGCGTTATGTATTGTCACTTTCCCCTCCCCTACTTTTGCCCTTTCATCTCCCAATCAAAAAGTAAATTAAATTCCTCCGTCCATCTCCAGTCCATCATCAAAGAAATGAACCTGGGATTCTAAGAAGCAATTGTGCCTATAGAGAACACCCACCAGAAGATCCTCACTCAACTCCACAGAAATTCCAAATGAAAGGGTCTTAACTTGCAAAGCGCCTTCGTGAGCAAAGGCAGTGTAAGTGGGTGGGTAGCGGTACTGACCACCACCTGCTGACCGGCTCAGGCATGATTAGATGTTGCAAGGCCTTCCCCTTCAGCAGGAATAGCTGAGACGGCTGAGGAGAGATAACGTAAAAGAATGTTACTTAGTTGAGACACTTTTTACTCACTCATTCTACCATTATTTTAAGCCAAATTTCAACTATTTGATTTGACGGTCAAGCTGAATTTTAAATTTCAAATGAAATGAACAATCGTACTCTGTATGTTCCCAGTTTCTTAGAAAATATCCTGTTACTAAACCGTTCTACGACTTTGAATGGCTTAGATGTAGGTGCTTGGAAGAATGAACTTGCTCCATTCAAAGGTCCCTTGGGTTGTGACTTTACAATGGCATGAGACAATGTTTGGAAGGAAAGAGCCATGTTGGCACTTGGAGAGGATGTTTCTACGATGTTAATTCTGTTATGATTAGATTATTTAAAGATGCAGGGTAAATACAATAATATAACAATATTGTTACAGGACCTTGTGAGAAAGTCCTTTGTAAAGCATCTTTACACATTTTTGATAAGTTCCACATGTAATTGATTTCTATTTCAAACTGGATACCAGAAAGGCCAAACTTGTTTTAATGAGGAGGCTGCTCTGTAGCACCCTAAACTCATGATACTCATGTGGTTAGTGAATAGAATAATGAAACAATGTATCATCTAAGAAACGTCTCAGGTTTCACTGTTAAGGAAAATGGTATAATTAGACCAGTAATTAAAGGTAAAATGTAAACAACAAATACCCTCAAAAGACTCTTTGATATAAATTCAAAATTTTACTGGGAAGAAAGGAAGGAAGAAAGGGAGGAAAGGAGAGAGGGAAGGAGGGAGGGAATTGTTGTACAAGTATGTTTTCAACTCTAATAAATTCATTAGAGGTCTGAGAGGGAAAATCTCTATGACAAAATGTCAGCACCTTAGCTGCTTGACACACCGTACTCAAAAACAATCTGAAACAACCATTTAAATACAAGGTCTCCAGAATTTCCAAGCAAAGACGACAGTCAGTATTTGACCAAGAGCACATAAGAGATTACTGGTCACTTACGGCTCAGTTTATTCCGACAGAATTATAAAACATTCTATATCGTTCGATATCACATATAGTTATTGGTGAAAATAAGTATGTTAATATACATCTTAATCATATGTAATATATTACATAAAACAAAGCATAAAAATGAGCAAGCGAAGGACTTCTATGCTGATTTTCTATTGAGGCAGACAATAATGACAGCAAAGCCTGCCCTAAATCACTAGCACATGTGTGTGAATAGGGACATTCAAAGGGGACAACTAAGCTGACATTGTGCCACGGAGCTCTCTGTCACCTGGAAACTCCTTCTGATAAAAACATAAGGACAAGGTCACCACTTGAGGCTTCAATATCCCAAATGCATCCCCAGAGACGAAATAATTTATTTTCAGTTAATCTCAAAAATCCAGGAGGATAAAACTAAGTACATATATTGCCCATTTTTATGCACAAGGATCCCAAAGGCATGAACGTACAGTGACTTTCAGTGACTTTTCTAGTAACAGTCAGAGCTACAGGCAGAGCCTGGGTTCTCCTGACATCCCAGCTGCTGCCCTTTCCACCCAAGCATGCCGTCTTCTCCCAAACAGCAGAGGGACAGGGAAGCCACTCTCTCTCAATTCGACGGGACTTTAGGAACAGAATTTGAACTGAGGGAACCCCCGTCATTAAATTCAGCCAGACCCCCACATACAACCTTTTCATCTTTTCTTGATTTCAGCTCAGACTCCTCTATCTTTTCTTTCTTATTCTAAAGACACATTTGGAGATGAAACCATTCGTAACTGCCCATCCACAGACAGTTGGTGGCAGCATAATTGACAATGAGTCTGCTGCTAAAAAATGAAAATGCTGTTTTAATAACCTTGGCCTAAAATACATTCTGTTGTATGCCTCAAAGGGTTTCAATAAAAAGTCAACCTGTAGAGACATATTTTCTTGGCTTAAACAACAATCCAAAGCATATAAATGTAGTCCAACTATAATGACATATTTATAGGCCAATAAAGCTTACGCTGCAGCTTTCATACTTCACTTAAAGGAACTCTGTAAGAAGCAGTGTTATATAAAATAATCTGATTTTTTTTCAAACTATAGCCCAAGGAATAAAAAAATGCAAGTTTGCTATGTTTAACAGATAGTGTTTATATTCCTTAGTTGCTAAAAATTTCGTAAAATAAAATGATTCTTCATTTGCCTACTTTCAACTGCCATACCAAATATGGGTATCAAGTCCACTTTATTACAAAAGCTAAGTACTGTAATTCTAAAGAGAAAAATAAATAACTAGAGGCTTGTGTAGTGAATGATTTAATCAACCCGATTCTTCTGGAAAAACAGGTTCTTGTGTTCGTTATGCTTATGAATAATACATGCCTTAACCCTTCCATTTTAACAGAGTTATTTGTCTTTATTTTTTTTATATAAACTTCAGTATGAAACCGTCTGAAAGAAGGTAAAATGTCTCACTTGAGTAAAGTCACAATTTGCATTGGTTTCATGTCGAACTTTCTTTCTTTGAAAAGGACGAAGAGGAGGAAAGAGGGTGAAGGGACTTTACCACATCTCAGAAGTGATTTTTAAGATTATTAGTTTTTCCACTATCCAGATCTGTAGTTTTTAGTCATCAACCGTTTACAGTCTTAAAAGAAAACCCTAGAGATTTTTAAAAAGCAAACCTGACATCCTCAAATATTGTCCAAATGTGATTCTTCAAAGGGGAAGAGGATAAAAAAAAAACCAAGAGAGTTGTGATTTGAATCAGAGCAGTTATTGGAAGCTGCCATTTGGGGCAGAGTTCCTCTTAGTAAAGTATTAATTTGTTGGCAGACACACGTCTGTGAGAACATTCTTGTTTTTTTTACTATTCAGAGAGAGACAGGAAGTGACACAAACTGGGATTAAAGAGAACTTATTCTACTTAAACATTAAGCAAGAAGCGTTCTTTAATTAGCTTTTATATCTTAAAATCCCTTCTTTTGAGCGTCAACTTAATTATTTTGTCATTATTGATTTTTAACATGATGAAACAGCCCCGCTAAAAACAGTAACATGCCGGAGTTGTACTTGATCCATAGAAAGGTGAACTGTTTCCGTTCTTTGCTTATTTCCACCAGAAAAAAAAAAAAAAAAAAAAGGTGGAAGGGTCCTAAGTAATCTCTCAGTTCATCTTTGCTCTTTGCTCAGAACAATAAGGAGTTGGAAGGGTGCACAGAAGGAAAAACCTAATAAGTGTGTGAACGTCCATTAACAATGTGGTATGGGAGGTGGTTTCAGTGCGAGCAAGGGAAAGGGAGATAAGAAAACCACTGTGGAGAAAGAAAAGTACAGACAACAAATATTCTGATGTTGCAGACGGAAAGGAAGAGGCTGAAGAGAAGGTGGCTGGGGCAGGAATGAGTACAGAAGAGGACACCCCCTCGCCCCAGTATAAATCCCGAGAATGTGGAAGCAAACCTTAGATCAGGCAGATAATGGAAACTCATTACATTAAGGAAAGTTTTTGTTTCTCTTTCTACATTATTACAACACAGTGTGCATTCCAATTACAAAAGCTATTTGTCTCAAATTCCCCACAGTTCATACCGACTGAGTAGAATTTCGAGGCCCTCAATTCTATCCTTAAAGGGGTATTTTACATTTAAAATTTTTTAAAGTGCTCCGTGTTGGTGTTTCTTGCACCCCCCCCTCCCCCCCGCAGAGGAGAGCCTTCCAATCAACTGTGCTGACTGTTTTCCCTTCCTTGGGACTACTCACCGAGTTAGCTCTGAAATAAGACCAAGAAAAGCAAAGAAAAGAAAATTCAGCATCACCTAGAAAGCCTTCTATCAGTACACGTTCCTTGGCCTGGCCTCAGTCCTACTGAATAAAGAATTTGGGGAAGCTGGCCTCAGTCATCAGCATTGTTTTTAAAATTCCCCTAGTACCCCTAATGAGCAGCTAGATTTAAAAACCACTAATATAGATTTTTCCAAGCCAAACCACCTGCAAGTACTTTGAATATTTCCTATAAACCCATTTCTTCTGAAATCATTTACAAAAAAATAGGCATAGACATTAGTTTTAGAATCCAGGAAGATCAAAACCACTTAAATCTCTTGATGGAATTAAGAAATTGGGCATCTTTTCAGGTTCCTTAATAAACTATCAATTTTAAACATAATTTTAAACATAAACCTTTCTATAAATACTCTTGTTTATATGTGTGACATCAACCTTAACCATCTACACATCCTTTTTTCCCCTGTGGGTTTCCTGTTTAATTTTTTATTAGTAACAGTATATTCTATAACTAAAAAAAAAATCAAACAAACAAAAGAAAGGTTAAGGTTAAGGAAAACATAAGACAAGGGTAATACAACTTAGATCATACATTAAGAAAGTAACACAACAGATGTATTGGTCAGCACTGCCACACATCAGAAGGCTGTCACCGCGCATGCGTTCACAAAACGGGGGTTATACCAGTCCATATAGGAACACTATTAAAAATGATCTGGCTTTAGAAGGAAACCATCAGTTGAACACTTTTCTCTAAATATGCACATGACAATCAAGCTGCCATCTCCTAAATATTGCCGTCTGACATCTACCAAAAGATGTCAGGAAACTGTTAGTGGTTAAACTCAAATTGCAAGAAAGTATTACTGTTATTCCTCAAACACACACAGCTCATCGCAAACCAGAGTCACCTGAAAAGCACAGTCGGTTATGGTGTTATTTAGTCTCTTTGTGCCAATAAAAATAAATCACCTAGGTTTGTTGTAATAGTTAAGTTCTGGGTCAAAAAAAAAAATCAGGAAGTTGTCACATTAAAGCATAAAATAGGACTGTGAAAATCAGCACTGTGCTCAAATGAAAGAAAAAGATGCTTTAATATGTTAAAAGCGAAGTTCCTCTTTGCCTGAAGAGGAAATAGCTAGTCTAAATCAGAGGTCAACAACTTGGGTCTTAAGCAATGCTAAGAGAATAAGTCAGTGAACACCACAAGGGGACAGGAACAGAAGGAAAAGAACAAGAAAGGGACACAAAAATCACTGGAGAAGAAAGTGTTCAGAAAAAGCAAGAAGAATTAATTACAGAGCCCCTCACCTGTGCCAGTCACTCTTTATATCTTACATGTCACAGCACCTTAGTGTTTAGATGGGGAAACTGAGGATTAGAGGCTAAATTATTTGCCTAAGGCCACAAAGCTAAGCAGGCAGCAGAGCTAATATCAAACATTAATCAAGGTAACTACTCCAGAGCCCAAGCAAGAATAACACCAAAGCCCGACTTCTCTTTTCAAGTTTAAAATTCCTTTTGTAAATTTAAACTTTTAAGTGGAAGATGGGGAAGGAAGGCAAGAAAAAAAATACATAGTTGATGGTGAGCACCAAATGCTAAAAGCTCAGGGAAAGCTATGACATTGGTTGCCACCCCGGGCTTCCCCTGGCTTGAGGCTGTTCTGCTGTATTCATCCCTCTCCTTCACTTGGTTTTCCACCCGATGTAAAACACGAAACTCTGACACGGTGTTAATAGATGTCACACTATCTACTTATAGCAAATATTTAAACTCTTCAATTAATTCAATTTTAGGTGCCCTCATTAAATCTTACGCCTTGCTACAGCCCTAGAAGTTGTGTAAGGCCGCTGTATCACAAGCACACAGTTCCACGCATAGGAGGCCCTGTGACCCAACAGGCAACACTCCTTCTTGACCCACCAGATTCTTAGGCCCCCTCATGTGAAACACATTTAAAAAATTTTTTTTCAAGACATTTAAAATATACATTTACACACACACATACATACACACAGTGCCAAAAAAAGTCTTTTAAAAATTTAAGCAAGAACAAAATTGTATCAAAATTGTCGTAATCTATACTGATCACAAAAGACATGCTCAAGTCACATTGAGACCCTCTGGTAATTGCAGAAATCAAATGTCACTTGAGTATTACAAATTTAATACAGTATTTTTCTTAAAGTGTGTGTACGTATTTTGGCACCCTCTGTGTGCATGTATATATATGTATGAGTGATAGGGTTTCCAGAAAAATCTATGCCCAACATAGTTAAGTTATATATACCCACATGGCACAAGCACAAGTCATATTTACCAAGGTCAGCCTTTTCCTTGAGAACGTCTTTGAAGTTGAGCCCGCTGTTCAGGGTTGACTGCCTGTATTTCAGTAGAGCTTCCTTCTGTCCATTCCTTCCCAGCGCCTCAGTTTTCACTGGCCCAGCTTGGAGACCACATCTCCACTTGGAGAAATCAGAATGGACCCACTTGACCAGGTCTTCAAGTTTCACGATCACCTTTTCGGAAACAGCAATGACTTCATCCTATAAGAGGTGGTTGGGGAGAAAAACAATTATTTATGGGTTTGAGGTAAATGATCCATTCTCAACAAGGTACATTTAAAATGCCATGTGAGTGGTTTAACGTGATGTAAGCAGACAGTGTGTGTTTTTCAGGGACAAGAGAATCTTCAATAACTCGCTTTATTTCAAGAGTTTTTCACTGCTAGTTGTTTGCTTAAGGAATAATTTATGTACTCGTTATATGATTAGAAAGGATCCAAAAATGGGGCAGTAGTTCTAATATCCATTTTTAATGCTGGTTGCCAAAGTTCACTCTACCTATCTGACCACTCGAGTGAGAGCTAATTTTTAGGTGCAATTAATTGCAAATGTAAAAAGTCAAAGTTAGATGACTAATGGTTAGCCTGTCTCTACATAAATGGTCTAAGTAAATCTAGGATTCTTGGAACTCTGACTCACCCCCAAATTCCTATGTTTATGGTACATTTTCCCTTGGCTTATACACAAATACTGAATTTAACTTTTGTCCTAAAAATTAAATAAAACTGTGATGTAATCCCAAAAGAAATACTTCATAAATGTTATGTGCTTCCCACTGAAAGAAACTTACACATTCTCATGTTTCTTAAAAACTTTGTAAGTTGAGAAATGAACTGAGGTTTTCTTTTAATACATATGGGGCAGGGGACAGAGAGTGAGTGAGGAGAAAGTCTTTGAATCTCAGAAAAATAGTTGACACTTAAGTTTCTCCTATGGTTCATAAATTTGAATTTTAAGCATTTCTAATTGCTTCTAGGAAACAACCAACTTCTCTGAATCAATTAAGTTAGCGAGATATTTAATAGATATCTACGCACGGAACAAAGGAAGGGCCCTCCTCACCAGAAGTTTCTTGGGAAAAGGCTTAAGATCATCTCACTGGGTTTTAAGTTATTTAAGAATTTGACATTTCAACTTGAACTGACTTCTTTCTTTTTTTTTTTTCCTACTTCACATTTCTGAAGAAAGCTTAGCTGTGAAAACCCCTGAGCTTACAAAATCTCAGAAATATTTTTGACAAACAACAACAGGAAGATATCTCTACGCTATTAAACAAAAGGAATTCAAACTGATTTTGGCTAATTTTACTGTTAAACATGTCTTCCCCCTGTCCTCCCCCACCTACACACACACACACACACACACACACACATACACACAACTCCAATTCAAACAAAAAAGGGTTTATTAAGATAAGCTTCACATAATAAGCAGCCTTGGGTGGAATTTTTAGAAATCTTTTAAGGTAGGATCTAAAATTTCACTTTTCCTCATCTAGTTCCAAGCTGCTTCTCAGAAGAAAGTTTGTTAGGCAGCAGCAAAGTAACAAATACCATATCAAAAAGGAAAAGTTAAACTTTGGTAATGGAATCCTTTCCCTTATCACTTTTAAATATGAACTTCCACTAAATGGGAGACAAAGTGGAAACTCTGTTTTTATCCTCTGCTCACGAAAGAAATTTCAAAACTTTATAAACAAAGGGGCACATTATAAAGCACCGTTTCAACGGATGATTTCACTCAGATTCACCACACTAACCTCTTGAAAGAAAAGATCTGTAGTTGTCATGCATTTTACAGCTATTTCATGGTGATCATTAAATGTCAGAATAAAAATTCAGGCTGGGTATTGTTTCAAAGCATATGGGAACAGCTTCTGGACAGGGCATACCAGAAATCATGTTCAGCAGTGCACTGGAAAATAATTAAGCATTAGAGTCTATCAGTCTCAACGTTAGCAAAGATGGAGTTTGGCAACATTTTGACCAAATATGGTTTCCTTGAAGAGACAAGTTTATAGATGAGTGCTATTTTCACATCGCTCTATGATCAAATGATTATCATTTCAATTACTAGTTGCTTCAGATAATTTTCCAAGAAATGGCATGACTAGCTCTGGCTAGCTTTCAACCCCCGCCAAACAAATACTTTATTAACCCAGAGAAAATAGAAGGCTTATGACGTCGCTGATGAATAAACTCATCTTCCAAGACTGGGTCTATAGATTTTTGTTCTCCCTCCTTTCTGCTCTCTCTCAGTCCTTCTGAATATATACACACACGTAAAAACAAATGCTGCAATCCATACCAACATGCGAAAGCCATAACCCCAAGTCTGGACTAATTGTGAAACCACCAGTATGCTTTACTGTGGATTCACGGAGAAACTGGCCCTGCAACATTGTCAAATGCCAGGATTTAGAAGGAAATCTGATAAGCGGAGGAGGGGAAAACAACAAACCAACCCAGAAAACAAAAAACAGCCAACATATATATAGAAAATGTCTCAGGAAACATTGCTTTGTACACACAATGGCATAAATCACATGTTCACGTTTACTATTCTGAGCAAGTGCTGACTAAAGTTCCTAATGCTCACCATTCTTGGGCAAAGTCTCTATGTCTAAGAAAAGAATTTCAATAAGCTCATCTCATGATTACATTAGCTCTCTGCAAACTGAGAATTAGCACTGGATAAATATTGCTGATTTACTCTAACGCAACACAAAAGGAACACAAAGAAATACACTTTGTTATTCTATTAATGTACCTTGGCTTTTCAATTAACCCGGCTCTTAATCAATATTTATGTAGGCAGCGTTGAGCCACTTTCTAAGTCCTTCTACCGTTTCATCACTCTTTTAAACTGCCTATTTCTGTAATTTGGATTTGGTTTCTGCCAGGGTACGAAAACAGCTCATTTAATCATAAATCCTTTAAGTCAGAGGAGTTCATCTAGTCAAGTCAGAAACCAGCCAGCCCACATGCATGTCTGGGCTCTCTAAGTGTTCTAAAAATTGGGACGCTTTCACAAAAATATTCAGATTTCAATCTTCTCTTATAAATAAAGACCAAAAAAAAAAAAAAAAAACCCAAAACGAAAAACCACCCTAGTTGAAACTGAGTAGGAATTGCCTTCTTCAGACTAGATGTGAAATCCCCACCGCTCCCCACCGGGTCGTATCTGGTCCACTTTTCCCTGGCCTCCCTGGCCCCTGGTAGACACCAGACTTTTAAGTTTGTATATCCTGAACTAGTCCATTTCCCTCATTTGACTGATGAAGACAGTAAGGTTCAGTGACATGTCCTAGTGCCAACTTCTGGCACGAAAATCCAGGTTTCCTTTCCACCGAGATAGCATTTGGGATTCTAAGGTTTGCCTAGGTTCAAGGCCCAGCCCTGGAATTTACTCACTGTGCAACACCAGGCAACTTCCTTAACCTCCTAGTGCTTCAATTTTTTTTTTTTACATATGTAAAAAAGAAAAAAAGGGATACTACTACTATCTTCCTCTGACAGTAATTGCCAGGATTCAATAGGTTGACACACATGAAGCAGAGTGTCAGGGTCAGCTGTCATTATCACGGTCATTCCCTCTCCATGCTGGTGTTTCCCAAAGTGGGGCACGCAGAGATGAGTTCAGATGGTTCACAGGTAAAAAAAGAAATGCATATTAAGTCAATTCACTGCTTATTTATTTCTGTGGTTACTATTTATGGGAAAGTGGTACTGGTTTTCTATTTATAGAAGATATAAAGTTGCCTCTTTAAATAAGTTTAAGTTCAAAAATGGGTCAATTTGAACCAAGCCATTAAGAGAACACAGGAGATATGTGGATATAGAAAAAAAAAAAAAGTCAAGATGCTATGGCAGTGCCTGTGGCTCAAAGGAGTAGGGCGCCCGCCCCATATGCCAGAGGTGGCAGGTTCAAACCCAGCCCCGGCAAAAAAAACAAAAGCAAAAACAAAAAAAACCTGCAAAAAATAAAAATAAAAAAGATGCAATGAAAATGACTGAAATTCAGCCCACTAAATTGTATCATTGGTTCTCAAAGTGCAGGCCAGGAGCCACTGGGAATCCCTGAGACCACTTCAATTGGGTCAAAGATCATTAAATACCAAGACATTATTGGTGTTTTACATTCTCATTCTCTTTCAAATGTATTGAGGGGTTTGTGACATGTGACATCACAACAGAGCGAATGCAGAGCGAACATGAGAATCCAGCTGTCTATTTAAAGCTAGACAGTCAAATGATTTACCAAAAATGTAAAACAATACCACCATTCTTACTATTTTTTTTTGAAAATATGGTTAACTTTCATAAAAATGTGTTACATTTACATAATGAGCTTTGATTGCTATTTAACTTTATTTTTAAATTAACTTACAGTAAAATTTCTTGGTACACAGTTCTGTGAGTTTTAATGCATGGAAAGATTTATATAGCCATGACCACCACAGTCATCGGGATGTAGCCTGGTCCAAAAGCCCTTTGTACTATTTCTTAGTAGTCATTCTCTCCTTTCACCCTCCGCCCCACCAAGTCCTGGCAACTACTGACTTGTTGTTGCTATAGTTTTCTTTTTCCTCCAATGTCATATAAATTGAATCAGCATTGAGCCTGCTTTTTTCACCCCAAATGAAGCCTCTGAGATCTAGCCATGTTGCTGCATGGATCAACCTTGCTTCTTTCTGCTGAGGGGCATTCCATGGTGTAGATGTGTCCCTAAGTTTGTTTATCCATTCACTGATTGTGAGACATCTGGGTTGCTTCAATTTTGGTGATTATAAACAGGGATGCTATACATTTTTATGTACAGGCACACCTTTTTCTCTCACTTCCCTTCCTAGTACTTCACAGATACTGCATCTTTTACAATTGAAGGTTTGTGGCAACCCTACACCAAGCAAGTCTATTGGTACCATTTTTCCAATAGTATATGCTCACTTTGTGTCTCTGTCATATTTTAGTAATTCTTGCAACATTTCAAACTTTTTCATCGTTTTTATATCTGTTAGGGTGACCTGTAATCAGTGATCTTGGATGTTACTATTTCAATTGTTCTAGGACACCAACAACCATGTCCAGATAAGATGGCAAACTTAGTTGAAAAATGTTCTGAGTGTTCTGCCTGCTCCACCAACCAGCATTTTCCCCTTGTTTCTATCTCTCTCCCTCTCCTCAGGCCCACCTGTTTCCTAAGATTCAACAATACTGAAACTAGACTAATTAAGAATCAATGGTATGGTGGAGCCTGTAGCTCAGGGGGTAGGGTGCTGGCCACATACACCAAGGCTGGCGGGTTCGAATCCGACTAGGCCAACTAAAACAACAATGACAACTGCAATAAAAAAATAGCTGGGCTTTGTGGTGGGCACCTATAGTCCCAGCTATTTGGCAGGCTGAGGCAAGAGAATCGCTTAAGCCCAAGAGTTTGAGTTTGCTGTGAGCTGTGATGCTGCAGCACTCTACTAAGTGTGACACGGTGAGACTCTGTCTCAAAAAAAAAAAAAAAAAGAACTGATGGCGTCTCAGTGAAAGGAGAAGTCATATGTCTCTCACTTTAAATCAAAAGCTAGAAATGATTAAGTTTAGGGAAGAAGGCATGTCAGTCCAAGCTGAGACAGGCTGAAAGCTATCCCTTTTGCTTCAAATAGTTACCATGTCATGAATGCAAAGGGCAGTTTCTAAAGAGAATTCAGAGTACTACTCCAGGAAACACACAAATAGTAAGAATGCAAAACAGCCTTCCTGACGATACGAGAAAATTTCAGTAGTCTGGATAGATCAAAATATCCACATCATTCCCTTTAACCCAAAGTCTAATCTAGAGCAAGGTCCTACCTTAAATTCTATGCAGGCTGAGAGAGGTGAGGAAGCTGCAGGAGAAAAATCTGAAGCTATCAGAGAAGGACTGAAGAGGTTTTAGGAAAGAAGCCTTTTCCATAACTTAAAAGGGCTAGGTGAAGCAGGAAATGCTGATGTAGAAACTATAGCAAGTTATCCAAAAGATCTAGCTAAGGCAGCTGGTGTAGGTGACTACACTAGACAATGAATTTTCAATTATCAATGAAACAACTGTACATTGAAAGAAGGCATCATCTAGGACTTCCTCAGCTGGAGAGAAGTCAATGCTTCAGAGCTTCAAAAGGCAGGCCAACTCTCTTGTTAGGGGCTAATGCAACTGGTGACTTTACGTAAAAGCAAATGCTTTTGCTGAAAATTCTAGGGCCTTAAGAATTATGCTAAATCTATTCCACGTGTGTTCTAAAATGAAACAACAAAGCCCAGATGACCCTGGTTATGGCAGGGTTTACTGAATATTTTAAGCCCACTATTGAGACCTACTGCTCAGAAAAAAAGATTCCTATCAAAATATTACTGCTCATTGGCAATGCACCTGGTCGTCTAAGAGCTGTGATGGATGGAGATGTGCGAAGAGATTAAGGCTGTTTTCGCGTCTGATAACAATACATCAATTCTGCAGCCCATGAGATCAAGGAAGCATGTCAAGTTTCAAATCTCATTACTTAAGAAATAAATTTCATACAGCTACAACTGCCATAGATAGTGATTCCTCTGATGGAAGCGTACAAAGTAAATAGAAGAACTTCTGGAAAGGATTTACCATTCTATATGACATGAAATACATCCATGATTCATGGGAGGAGGTCAAAATATTGACATTAATAGGAGTTTGGGAGAAGTTTGTTTTAACCTTCAGAGATGACGACTTTGAGGGGTCAAGACTTTGGTGGAGGAAGTAGCTGCAAATATAGTAGAAATAGCAAGAAAACTAGAGTTAGAGGTGGAGCCTGCAGATACAAATCAATTGCTGCAATCTTACGATAAAACTTGAAGGGCTGAGGGGCTGCTTCTTATGGATGAGCCAAGTGGCTTCTTGAGATAGACTCTACTGGTGAAGATGCTATAGACACTGTTGAACTGACAAAGGATTTAGAATACTAAATAAACTTAGTTTTTAAAGCAGCAACAGGGTGTGCAGCACCTGTGGCTCAAAGGAGTAGGGCGCTGGCCCCATATGCCGGAGGTGACAGGTTCAAACCCAGCCCTGGCCAAAAACTGCAAAAAAAAAAAAAAAGGCAGCAACGGGGTTTGAGAGGACTGACTCCCATTTTGAAGCAAGTTCTACTGCAAAACAGCCTCACATGCTACACAAAAATCTTCTATGAAAGGAAGAAGCAATTGATGTGACAGACTTCACTGCTGTCTTATTTTAATAAATTGCCACAGTCATCTCAACCTTCAGCCACTACCACCCTGATCAGTCTGCAGCCATCCACACTGAGTCAAGACTCTCCACAGCAAAAAAGATACAATTCACCGAAGGCTCAGATGATGAATTTTTTAGCAACAAAGTAATTTTTAGTTCATGCATGTACTTGGTTTTTCTGGAAATAATGCCATTTACTGCACACTTGAAAAATTATAACAGTGCAAACACAAGTTTTTATGCACTGGGAACCAAAAAAGTTTATGTGACTGGCTTTATTGCAATATTTGTTTTACTACAATGGTCTGGAATCAACATGCAACATCTCCGAGGTATGCCCATACAGGTTTTTGGGTGAACGCACATTTTTTTTCAGTTCTCTAGAATAAATACCTAGGAGAAGGACTGCTGAGTCATATGGTAAGTGTGTATTTAAAGTTTTCAGAAACTGCCCATCTGTTTTCCAGAGTGGCTATACCATTCCGCTTTCCCATCAGCAACACATGAGAATTCTGTTGCTTCTCATCCTTGCCAGCACTTGATACTGTCATTGTTAATTAATTAATTATTATTTATTGACTTACCATTCCAATATGTGTATTCTAGTTTCTCATCATGCTTTTGACTTTCATTTCCCTAACGACGTTGAATATCTTTCTGGGTATTCCTTTGCCATCCGTATTTCCTTTGTGGTGAAATCTGTGTTTAATTCTTTTGCCCATTTAAAAAAGTAGGTTATTTCTTTCTTACTTCTGAGTTTTCAGAGTTCTTTTCCCTTCTAGACACAAGTCTCACACCAAATATGTGGTTTGAAAACACTCTCTCCCATTTTGTAGCTTGTCTTTTCATTCTTATAACAGTATCATAAAGTAAAAGTTTTAAATTTTGATTAAGTCCATTTGGTCAGATTTCTTCTTTTCTGGATTGTAGTTTTGCTTTTATTACCTGTGAATTCTTTACCTAGCCTAGTTCACAAACAATTTCTCCTATGCTTTCTTCCAAAAGTTTTATCACTTTACATTTAGAATTATCTATTTTTACTTAATTTTGTATAAGTTATGAGATTCGGCTTGACAGCATTTTTTTTTTTTTGCAGCTGAAGGTCTATGATTTTTTTAAATGAGTTAATAAATCTCTTTCACTTATTTCTCAGCTTTAATTTTGAATATAGTGGATATCGATAGGTATAACTGACATAAACAAAAGCTCGTTGGGGGTCCTCAATAATTTTACTATAAAGAGTCCACAGTCATTTTTGAGAACCACTGTATTATGTCACTAATTCAAGACCTTTTGTTATTTTTCATTTTCCTTGACCTCTTTGTAGTGTTTGATAATGATCAACCCTACCTTTGACTTGAAACTGTGCTTTCTGTTTAGAACTGTGATATGGGGAAAGGGACAAGGGAGGAGGGGGGAGAGGATGGGTGGAGGGAGGGTAATTGGTGGGACCACACCCACGGTGCATCTTAGAAGGGTACAGGTGAAACTTACTAAATGCAGAATACAAATGTCTGAACACAATAACTAAGAAAATGCCATGAAGGCTATGTTAACCAGTTTGATGAAAATATTTCAAATTGTATATAAAACCAGCACATTGTACCCCATGATTACATTAATGTACACAGCTATGATTTAATTAGAAAAAAGAAAAAAAAAAAGAACTGTGAAGGATCTGAGATTTAACCTTACTCGAAAACTTACAAGTTCACTGTCACACTTTCATGGATGATGACAAAGGCCATACAACTCCCATTCAGAGACAAAAGATGGTATATTGCTTACAGCAACAGCAATAGGCTCGGCACCTGTAGCTCAGTGGCTAGGATGCCAGACACGTACACCAGAGCTGGCAGGTTTGAACCCAGCTCGGGTTCAAACAACAATGACAACTACAACAAAACAAACAACAATGACAACTACAACAAAAAAATAGCCGGGCATTGTGGCAGGTGCCTGTCGTCCCAGCTACTTGGAAGACAAAAAAATCACTTTAGCCCAAGAGTTGGAGGTTGCTGTGAGCTGTGATGCCAGAGCACTCTACCCAGGGCGACATAGTGAGACTTTGTCTCAAAAACAAAAAAACAGCACTAGTCAGGGTAACCAGTGTTTGTGCTGGTTCCTTAATACCCCATTCCCAAGAAGAAATGCAAAGAGGGATAAGGATACCTGCTCACATCCTGGGGTGCATTATGAAAGAGCCCTGAGTACAGGGAACCTAAATCTCTAAATCTCTAAATGTGGACAGTAAGCTTGTCTGTTCTTCATTCTGGAACAAGACACTATCTTTGCCTTCTAAGGTTCACTATGTAAACATCTTTGAAACGAGTCTAGAACAGCAGTTCTCAACCTGCGGGTCGAACGACCCTTTCACAGGGGTCGCCTAAGACCATCCTGCATATCCGATAGTTACATTACAATTAATAACCGTAGCAACCTTACAGTTATGAAGTAGCAATGCAAATAATTTTATGGTTGAGGGTCACCACAAACATGAGGAACTGTATTAAAGGGTCATGGCATTAGGAAGGTTCAGAACCACTGATCTAGAACAAAGATAGTCAGTGGTTTTGCTCACA
>CAUYRH010098151.1:0-15978 GCA_963574655.1 Perodicticus potto
TTCATATAGTGATTTAAAGGCCATGAAGGCTATGTTAAATAGTTTAATGAAAATATTTTAGATTGTATATAAAGTCAGCACATTGTGCCCCATGATTGCACCAATGTACACAATTATGATTTAATAAAAATTAAAAAAAAAGAGTACAATCATGTGATTTTATACTAGAGAAGTCACAGCATTTTAACAATTTTACTCTTACACAGATGAGAATGGTTTAAAGATTCCCTCTGTAATAACCCAGGCTTGCTTATTTCATTTGTGTTTCAGGCCATACTACTGGCACTTGGGAATGTGCTCCCCATGAACCCCATCTGTCACACGAATGTTTATCAGGAGTGAGTCTGAAGCCTCTTGAACTCCTAGAACTGGTGTGGCTACTAATGAAGGTAAATCAAAGTTGGGGAAAGGTGTCAATTATCAGGTTGGCTCTGATTTTCTGGCTTGAAAATAAGAATAAGTGGAGGGAATGAGGAGTAAGTGAAGAATGGCAGAATGATTCTTCTGCTCAAAATTATTTTCTAACCCAATTTTTTTGTCTAACACAATGACCCCACTTGGGTCCTTACAAGTTCTTTCCTAAAATGAAAAAAAGCACTAAGAAGAGTAAGTGTTTAACTTTTATAATGCCATAGGAAGTAACTTCTTGAGGACTCAGAGTCCAAGGAGGGGACCATTTTGGAGTTGGAAGTGTTACGTGCAAGGAAGACCTGGGTGAGGACCCTGCAGAACCCTGAACAGCAAACCGCAGGTTGTGGTCATGCCTGGCCTGTCCTACCCCACTTAGCGTCACGGAAGGACAGATAATGTCAGTGGTGCTATGGGTACTGAGGACTTCAGGAATTCCCCCCAACCTAGTTTTCTTACCTTCCAGTGTGGCACTCTCTGAACAAATCCCACATAGAGCACAGTCAACTCCTCAAGTGTGTCTCCACTGTGGGACGTCTGCCTTGCTTTGCTTGCTTTTCTCGTTCTCTCCGCCATCATGTCATGAACCCTTCCATACCACTTCCCATCTCTCTGCCTCTGGGGTTCCTATTCCTGATTGATTTCCTTGGCCGAATTAAGCTCCTTCCTTCCCATTTTAGCTTTGATTTTCTAAATACTTCTCACTTTGTGCTGTCATTATCTGTTTGGGTACAGCGGATGTTTTGAGGTCAATGCCCAAGGCTTATTTATCTTTTTGTCTCTGCCACAGCATCTCATGTGTAATGGATGCTTAATAAAAGCTTACTCATAGAGTGGGGAGAAAGAGTGAGGCTACAAAATGTCAGAAAAGCTACACAGAGCTAAAACGGCAGTGGAGAGATTTCAAAACAAACTTCATCCACTGCAAAGTTTTATCTAGAGTGACAGCTGGCCCAGGGGCCCTTGGGAATCATTTTCTTCATAGACTTTGGTACATGACAAAAGTGCTAAATAGACTTTAGTGCCTCTAAAACACTCCCCCCAATATTACTAGGCATTCGGCTGTGGCTGGCAGCAGGTGTGTGGTCAGCAGTCTTTTCTTTGCTGCCCACCTTACCCTTTGACTCATGGACAGAGCAGTCAGGGAGAGAACTTGTGGCTGTTTGGAATCCTGTCTTTTTACTAACAAAAGATGTTGATTACCTTGGATCAAAAAAGTTCCCTTTTTCTGCCTTTGGCATGCCAGATTGGCTGCAGAAGTGGTATGGATATTTCCGTGCTTTTTTCCTGCTCAAAGCTCTAGTTCATTTCCTTTGCACTGACCTGCTTCTGGTAACCCCCTCTTTGGCAAGTAAAGGAGCATTGCTTGGGGAGCCTGCTGTCATACATCCTCTGGGCCCATCCTGCTCGGCGGTGCTGGTGGCAGAAGGCTTTGCTTTTTTGTCTGCTACACTAACTTTGCAGTTGTGTTATGAAAGTGATGATATTTCTTTCTTTAGTGGGGTGTATATGTGTTTACATGGAGAGTAAAAAAGAAAGAGATGGGGAGGGAAATTGAGAGAGAGCTTGAAAGAGAGAGAAAGATGAGAGGTAGTATTCTCTACTATGCAATTTTAAGAACATTATTTAGGCTAGGCTCAACTCTGAATGTGGTCTATAAAATGCCTTTCTGCCTTACTTGAAAATTTTCTGCCTTTAGCTGGCAATGCAACATTCCTATCCTTATGCTTGTTGACTTTCCACAATGTTGGACCTTCTTGGATAGTGGCATACTATTCAATCATTTAATTCCTACTTAGGCCAATGCCACAGTGAGTGCACCACATGTCTTATGTCTAATTATTATAAAAGTATCACAATATATAAACAGTACTATGTTCAGCACTCTCAAGGTGAGAAAACTGAAAATCATATAGTTTATGGCTGCAGTTCTGAACCTCTGGGGTTGCAGCCTGGTACTGGGCCATGGCCTGTTAGGAACCAGGTGCATAGACAGCATCACTGCCTGAGCTCTGCTTCCTGTTCCATCCGCCACCCTCCACTGTGCAAGGAAAAATTGTCTTCCATGAAACTGTTTCCTGGTGCCAAAAGGTTGGGGACTACCGGATGATGTGATTTGTTCAAAACTATCCATCTACAAAAGAGCAGGATATAGATTTGGGATTCAAACTTCAGGCTAGCTGATTCCAAGACCCATATTTTTCCTTTACTTTGTGCCATTTTTTTCTAAGTTTCTGCCATCACCCTGATAGTCTGCCCCTTTCCTGTTATTGGCCTTCCTCAGGCCTTTCCTCGGCCTCAAGAAAATTTTTGTTTTCAAATCTAATCCAATAATTCTTGGACAGGCACAGTGGTTCACACCTGTAATCCTAGCTCTCTGAGAGGCCAAGGTGGGTGGATTATTTAAGCTCAGGAGTTTGAGACCTGGCTGAGCAAGAGTGAGACCCTCCCATCTCTATTAAAAATAGAAAAACTAGCTGGACATTGTGGCAGGTATGTGTAGTCCCAGCTACTGGGGAGGCTGAGGCAAAGAGATTGCTTAAGCCCAAGAGTTTGAAGTTTCTGTGGGCTATGATGCCATGGCACTCTACCTGGGACACAAAGTGAGACTCTGTCCCAAAAAACAAAAGCAAAAGCAAAAACTAAGAACCCTCCAAAAACCTAGTTTAACAATTTTTAATCTAGGCCATACATCAGAATATTTTTTGAGCTTTAAAATTACAGATTCCTAGGCCCACAGACTGGGATCTTCATTTTAGAGGTCTCAGATAGTAGTTGGGTTCAACAAGTGATTCTGAAGTGCAGCTAGGTGTTGAATCCTAAATTTAATTTACTTTTCATGATACGCTAATACTTTCTTGCTTGATTTGATTTTCTACTTCTTCATGATTGCATCCCTGGGCAATATGCAAAAAGCAGAACATGAAGGTTATTTTTTACTCAGTTCCACTCAGTTCCAAGAAAATCAGTGGCTTGGGTATTACATGAGTCAGGAGTGACAATAGCATTCAGGTTTGTTATTGGAATAGAGTGCTATGTTAATTTTTTTAAATAGATTTTACTTCAAAGAGGTATTTCACCTTTTCTAATTTCTCTTCCTTAATATTAATTATAAGGACATAGATAATCTTGGATAATTAGGTCAAGAATTCCACAGATGTTATTAGCTCTTTAAAAAAAAAATCAAGAAAAAAGGGAAACTGAGAGTCAGAGAGCTGGATTCTAGCTTTAGTGCTAAAAGCTGTAAATGTGGAGTGAATCAGTCTATAACTGACTCAGTTTCTCACATTTGAGGAGATGAATTTGATGAGTTGTCTTAGGACAACTTCCAGATGGCCTGCATTGTGGAAACTAGGATTCCAAGCTCTTGCAGTAACTTCTAAGCTTCTTATTGCCCACTTGAGCATTAGTTCTATTATCTCTTTTCTCTGAATTCCCATTATACTCAGTAGCCTTTGTAGTAAAAGAAGAGTTATATTCTCTAATATTCTTTGGTGTGTCACTGAATTAGTTTTTGGAAACATTAAGATAAGAGGGGCTTCAAGACATCTGATTAGAGACACCAGACATTCACCTTCTCCACAAAGAAAAGCCAAAATAGCAAGTGGATAATCATTCTTTGATTAGATCATCTAAAAGTGAACACTGGAATTAAGGAGAGAAATAACAGTAAATATTTAAAGCAAGGCAGGAGAGTAAAGTGAGGTAGCCTGCTTGACTGGGGTTGGCTAGGGGCCTTGAGACTTCTCCCTCATGCTGGGTGAAGGTAAGCGAGTGACCCTTAGTAATCCACATTCCCACTGGGGACACGTGCATCCTACCATGGGAAAGCCCCTAGACCCACAGGCCTGGGAAATAGCCTACCAAGCTCATTGCAGCTACTACCAATGAAAGTATAGGCTGGGGCCTCTAGAGGTTTGTCCCCCCAGTGTCACTGCCATTGCCCTCATCATATATGATATGACTGCCCAGGAGTCCCCAAACCTGCTGATTCACCTGGCCCACTTCTGCCACTATGGGCCCTTAATCAAGCCACCTGAATACCCAAGAGTTGGTCTGTCTAGATCTGCTAACAGAGGTGACATTGTACACTGCCTTGGGGCCTAAGGACAGGCAAACTTGGTCTAACTGTCACCACTAGATCCCAAGGACAGGATCATCTTGGCATTCCTTTCCCCAGCAATACTTACCCACAGCATCTATTATTGACTGCAACGAGGAAATCACAGACATTACCGATACTGTTTACAGCCAAAGAAATCATATGGAGATTACACTACTGCACATACCAAGAATCAACACCAAAATGTGCCACCGATCCAAAACCATGCATAAATTTTTAATTAAAAGTAAATTAAAAGCAATTGGAAGAAGCAACTGTTACATAAGATATCAATGTAAGAACCCAAGATGCGGAAAAATAAAAACAAGGAAATGCGATACCTACAAAATAATGCAATAAATTTCTCCAGTGAAAGTTTCTTATCAAAAAGAAACTTATGAAGTTCTGGATAAAAAATTCAAAGTAGTGATAGGAAAGAAGCTAGGTGGGATACAAGAGACTATAGAAAAATAATACACAGAAATCAGAAAAACAAGTCAGGATGAAAATAAGAAATTTACCAAAGAGATAAATATCATAAAAAGACAAACAAAAGTCATGGAACTGAAGAATTTGTTAAACAAAATACAAAATATATTTGAAAGCTTCAATAATAATAGATCAAACAGAAGAAATAATTTCAGAACTTAAGGTATTTTGAAATATTATTAACTCTGTCAGACAAAAATAAAGAATAAAAAAGAATGAACAAAAAGCCTATATAATACACAGAATATCAGTGACCACATAGTTGAACTTTTGGTGTCCCAGAAGGTAAAGGGAAAATTAAAAGGATAGAAAATCAATTTAAGAAATTATACTGGAATACTTCCTAAGTCTTCAAGAGATTTGGGCATCCGGACACAGGAAGCCAAGCAACCCCCAAGCAGATACAAGGAAAAAAGGTCTTCTCTATGGCATCTTACAGTCAAAGTGTCAAAAGTCAAAGACAATGAAAGAATTCTAAAAACAGCAAGAGCAATGTATCTGGTCACTTAAAAGGGAACTCTCATCAGACTAAAAGTAAATTTCTTAGCAGAAACCTGACATGCTGAGAGAGAGTAAGATGACAGATTAAAAGTGTACATGCTATGGGAGCATAGGGTGATAAATTTAAAGTGTTGAAAGAAAAAAAAAACACCACTGTCAGCCAAGGGCACTACTTAACAAAGTTGTCATTCATAATGAAAGAGAAATAAAGCCTTTCTCCGACAAGCAAAACTGAGAGAACTCATGACCACTAGAACAGTCCTCCAGCTTAAGGGAGTCTTACATTTGGAAGCAAAAGGATGATATATGTCGTCGTGAAAACCCATGAAAGAATAAAACTCCCTGGCAGAACAAACAGACAAATAAGGAAAAGAAAAGTCTCAAATGTCACCACTACAGAAAACCACCAAACAATAATGATGGACAATAAAAGAGAAATAAAGGAACAAAGGATATTAAAAACCCCAGAAATTAATTAATAAAATGACAAGAATAAGCTCTCACTTATTTTCTTTTTTAATTTTTTTTTTTTTTTTTAGAGACAGAGTCTCACTATGTCACCTGTGGCAACATAACTCACAGCAAGCTCTAACTCCTGGGTTTAGGCGATTCTCTTGCCTCAGCCTCCCAAGTAGCTGGGACTACAGGCACCCACCACAATGCCCGGCTATGTTTTGTTGCAGCTGTCATTGTTTAGCTGGTCCTGGGTGGGTTTGAACCCGCCAGCCTCGGTGTATAAGGCTGGCACCATAACCACTGTGCTACGGGTGCTGAGCCAGCCCTCACTTATTGATAATAACCTTGAGTATAAATGGATTAAACTTTTTGCTGAAAAGATGTGGAATGGTTATGCAGATTAAACAAAATGACCCATGTATATGCGATCTATAAGAAACTCTTCTTACCTATGAAGTCACATATGGACTGAAAGTAAAAGGATGGAAAAAGTTATTCCATGCAAATGGAACCAAAACCATGCAGGAGTGGTTATACTTCAACCCAAGAGATTTACAGAATATTACATCCAGCAGAACAATCTCATCAGCACATGAACATTATCCAAGATAGACCATATGTTAGAATACAGAACAAGTCTCAAAAAATTAAAAAAATCATGTCAAATATCTTCTTAGACCACCATAGAATAAAACTAGATATTTATTACAAGAGGAACTCTGGAACCTGTATTAGTACATGGAAATTAAAAAACATGTTCCTAAGTGGTTATTGGGTCAAGAAGAAACTGAGGAAGAAACTAAAAATAAATTTATTGATATAAATGAAAATGGAGTCACAAGACATCAAAACCTAGAGGATACAGTAAAAGCAGTGTTAGAAGGGACGTTTATAGCAATAAACACCTACATCAACAGAATAGAAAGATTTCAAATAAACAATCTAATGATGTACCTCAAGGAAGTGGAAAATCAGGAATGAACCAATCCAAAAATTAGTAGAAGAAAAGAAATAGAGATCAAAGCAGAACTCAATAAAATACAGATAAAAAATTACAAAGCATTCACAAGATGAAAAGTTTGTATTTTAAAAAAGGTAAACCAAATTTGCTCAGCGCCTGTAGCGCAGTGGTTACTGTACCAGCTACATACACCAAGGGACCAGGGTTCGAACCTGGCCCAGGCCAGCTAAACAACAATGATAACTGCAACAAAAAATAGCTGGGTATTGTGGTGGGTGCCTGTAGACCCAGCTACCTGGGAGGCTGAGGCAAGAGAGTCACTTAAGCCCAAGAGTTTGAGGTTGCTGTGAGCTGTGACTCCACGGCACTCCACCGAGGGCAACAAAGTGAGACTCTGTCTCAAAGGGGAAAAAAAAAGTTAAACAAAATTTATAAATTGCTTGGTAGACTAACCCAGAAAAAAAGAGAGAAAATCCAAATAAACAAAATTGGAAATGACAAAAGAGACCTGAAAACTGATACCATGAATAAAAGATTGTCAGAAACTAGAATGAACTACACATGAACAAACTGGAAAACTGAGAGGAAATGGATAAATTCCTAGAAACATGCAATGTACCAACATTGAATTAGGAAAAAATAGAAAACCTAAAGAGTAATAAGATAGAATCAGTAATAAAAATTCTCCTGCTAAAGAAAAGTTCAGGACCAGGTGGCTTCACTGCTGAATTGCACCAAACTTTCAAAGAAGAACTAATATCAATTTTCCTCAAGCAAGTCTAAACAATTGGAGATGAGGGAATTCTGTCTAATTCATTCTATGAAATAACTCATATTTCGACATAAAAACCAGTCAATGATATAATAAACAAACAAACAACAACAAACTATAAGCCCACATCATTGTTGAAGACAGATGCAAAAATACTCAACAAGATACTAGCAAACCAAATCTAACAACATATCAAGAAGATAATATACCACTATCAAGTGGGATTTATCCAAGGGTAGTTTAACATATGCAAATCAATAAACATGACATATCACATCAACAGAATGAAGTAGAAAGGTTTTGTATGATCTTAATAGGCACAGAAAAAGCATTTGATAAAATTCAACAATGCTTTGTGATAAAAAAATTCCCAACGTACTAGACATATAAGGAACATACCTCAACATAATAAAGGTCATACATGACAAGCCTACAGCTATGATTCTACTGAAAGGTGAAAAACTGAAAGCCTTTCCTCTAAGAACTGGAAGGAAGACAAGATTGCTTGCTTTGACCACTGTTATTCAACACAGAACTGAAAATCCAGCCTGAGCAATGAGGTTAGAGAAAAAACGAAAGGCATCCCACTTGAAAAAGAAGTCTAATTTCCCCTTTCCTGATGATATGATCTTATATCTAGAAAACCCTAAATGTTACATCAAAAACTCTTAGCTCTGATAACTAAATTCAGTAAATTTTCAGGATACAAAATCAACATACAAAAATAGTAGCATTTCTATACACAAATAATGAACTAGTTTAGAAAAAAATCAGGAAGATAATCCTATTTACATCGGGTTAAAAAAAACTAGGATTAAATTTATCTACAAGGAAAGCTACAAAACACTGATGAAAGAAATTGAGGAGGACACAAACAAATGGAAAGACATCCACATGCATGGATCAGAGAAGTTAATATTAAAATTTCCACACCACCCAAAGCAGTCTACAGATTCAATGCAATCTCTCTTTCTCTATCATCTCTCTCTCTCTTTCTATATATAGTATACATGTATCTGTAAACTAATGTCATTTTTCAAGGAAATAGAAAAAAATCCTAAAATTGATATGGAACCACAAAACAGCCTGAATAGCCAAAGCAGTCCTGAGCAAAAAGAACAAAATGGGAGGCATCGGACTACTTGACTTCAAAATACCATAAGCCTGCAGCAACCAAAATAGCGTGGCACTGATATGGAAACAGTTACACAGACCAGTGAAACAGGATAGAGACCCATAAATAAATCCACGTATTTTCAGCCAAATGATTTTTGATAAAGGTACCAAGAACATGCACTAGGGAAAGGACATCCTCTTCATTAAATGGTGCTTGTCAAGTTGAATATCTGTGTTCCGGAAAATGAGCCTGGACCTCTCTTGTAACACACACACAAAAACCTCAAAATGGATTAAAGACTTAAACACAAGACCTGAAGCTACAAACACACTAGAAGAAATCATAGAGGAAATATTTCAGGGCAGAGATCTAGGCAAAAAGTTTATGACTAAGACTTCAAAAGCACAGGCACCGAAACCAAAAATAGACAAATGGAACTATATTAAACTAAAATTCTGCATAGCGAAGGGAAACATTCACCAGAGTGAAAACACAACCTATTCAATAGGAGAAAATATCTGTATAACTGTTCACATGACAAGGGACTAACATCCAGAATATATAATGCACTCAAACAACTCAACAGTAAAAAACCAAATAATACCATTACATATTGGGAAAAAATACAGGGATAGACATTTCTCAAATGTCTCAAGACAATGGCTGATAGGTATATTAAAAAATGCTTACCATCACTAATTGTCAGGGGAATGCACATCAAAATCATGAGATTCCATTTTATCCCAGTCAGAATGGCTATTATTAAAAAGACAAAAAAAAATACTAAAAGATGCTGCTGAGGATGAACAGAAAAGGGAACTTTTATACATGGTTGGTAGGAATGTGAACTAATATAGCCACTGCGGAAAATAATATAAAGATTTCTCAAAAAGCTGAAAATGGAACTGTCATGGGATCCAGCCATCCCACTACTGGGTATTTATCCAAAGGAAAAGAAATCAGTGTGTCAAAGTGACACCTGTTCTTCCATGTTTATTGTGATCTTTGCTATTCGATCACAAGAGTAGATGTAGAATGAACCTAATTGTCCATAATTACACAAATAGACTAAGAAAATGTAGTCTATGTACTCACGAAATCCATTCAGCCATAAAAAAGAATGAAATCACCTCATTTTGCAGCAACATGGGTGGAACTGGGAGTCATTATGCTAAGTGAAAGACACAGAAATCTAACTCATATGTGAGAGCTATAAAAATTGATCTCAGGGATGTAGAGAGTAGAATGATTGATATCAAAGGTTTGGGGGTGTGTGTGTGTTGGGGGGGGAGATGAGAGGCTGGTTATTGGGTACAAACATAACAGTTAGATAGAAAGGATAAGTTCTAATGTTTGATAGCAAAGTAGGGTGACCGTAGTTAACAACAGTCTATTGTACCTGTCAAAATACCTAAAAGAAGAACTTGAAATGTTTTCAGCATTTAGAAATTAGAAATACTTAAGGTGATGGACACTTTGAATGTCCTGACTTCATCATTACAGTCTGTGCACATAATAAAATATCACATGTAACCCAGAACAATTGACAAATATTATGCATCAATAAACAACAATAACAAAAGATGCCAAGATACTTGAAAAGCAAGTGTCATTTTTATTCATCTCATCTCCCCAGCCAAAATGTAGTGCTGAACATGTAAAAGGAGAAATTAAAAACAAAGAACTGTAGACTTTTAGAGGTGGGCATCACTTTAGAGATCATTGACTTTCCCCATTTACTTATACCTATGAAAAAGTAAAGGCAAAGAGCCGGTAACTGGTCACTGAGGCAGCCAGCGGCAGATAGAGATTTAACCACGTTTGCTGAAATCTAGGGAAGGGTATTTTCTCTGTCATCCCTCTTTTGCCTGTTGGTTGACAGGCACTGGATGAACAACATTAACTCTAACAATACTGGCCACGTCTGAATGTTTGGCTCTGCATTTCTCCAAACAATCTACACAGTGGAATAATTTGATGCTTTTATATTAAATTTTATTTCTATACTTATCACTAAATATCTTAGAGATATCAAGAGGGGCCTAAACCCAGCACTATGGTCCCTGTTATGGAGAAAGTTACATACTTGTGCCCTTAGCTCAATTTTTTAAAAGATGGGAGGTAGAATTTTGATATTTCTAGGAAAAGAAGATCGTAAAAATCTATTGTAAATTAGTATAAAAAACAGCTTTATCATCTGGATTCAGCTGCACATAGTTTGCTTAGTCTACAGGTGTATGTATTATGTTTTTAGAAATGAAGAATTAATGGGATTAACATTTTTCTTATTTAAGTTAAAAATAGAAAACGTTGACTTCAGCCATCCATTAGTTTTGGGTATAGGGATAAGGGGACATAGATTTAGCAGAGCCAGCTTGCCTTGTTTGCAACCAAATATCACTAGGTAAGCACCATTCTCTGCCCCCTGTGCTCTGGGCTGTCCCTTAACTGCTGGGCTAGCACACTCTCAGGTTATTTTAACCTTTAAAAAAGATTGTTAGCATTGGCCTATAAATAGATTCCTGAGACTCTCAAGTTCTAATAATAGTAGCTGATATTTTCTCTTGAGAAATTAAGCCTTTTTATGGCCATTGCTCAATGACTTAAATTAATTATTGTTCTAGAAATTTGTCTTGATATGCAATATGGTGGTTGGGCTACACTTTTAACACATGTTAAAACACTAGTTATGCTGCTAGTGTTACTTGATGCCACCGGTTCTCAGCCAGGGACTAGTTTGCTACTCATGGGACTTTTGGCAACATCTGGAGACACTTTGGATTGTAACTACTGGTGGGGCAGGTTGTATGTACTACAGGCATTTGTGCACAGAAGGCGGGGATGCTGCTATAAAAACCTACCATATGTAAGAGTGTCCTTCAAAAAGGAATTATTTAGCCCAAAATGTCCATGGTGTTAAGGATGCTACATAGTTTAAATGTACATAAAGATGTTACCTTATATACATAGATAGAACTCATTACTGATAATTTAAATCTGTATCAATTAATCTATACCAAGTACTGAATGTTAGGTATTAGCTTTAATTTGCCAAATTTATGAGTTGTTGCATTGCTCTCCACAGAGGTTTGAAGACTCTTGAACAGGCCTGCTATCTCTATTAAAAATAAAAAATAAGAAAGGGAATTTATCAGCATTTCTGATTTTTTGAATCATTTTAAATTAAGATTACAGCGTATAGGGCCTAGAAAAAAGTAATTCTGTAAACTAATCTTCATCAAAGCTTGGTGAGTGCTCTCTTAGCCCCGATCTCTGAAACACGCTTGCAGTATCATGTGAACACATTCGTTTAGTCATTCCTGCTTTAAGACTTCAATGCTAATTCTATTTTTAGCGACTTTTTGTGGCAGCTATTTTAATGGATAAATGAGAGAAAAACATCCTTTTTTTTCAAAGCTAAAATCTGGTTAGTGGTTCCATGGCTGCACTCCCAGTGCACTGTGATTTTGCCTTTAAATGTAATTCCCAAATAACTGTAATGGCAAATTAGTTTCTTTCTGTTAGTTAAGTGATTATACACCAATCAGAAATGAATACACACACTATTAAGTATATAATTATATTTGAGAATTTCACAGTCCACTTCATCTTCTTTTAGGATTCCTTGAGTGTTCCCTGACCCACATTTCTTAATGCAGAGTGTGTGTTACCAAATGTTTAGGTAGGATTATTTCAGTGGAGAATATTTAAAGTCAGGCTCAAAGGTGAATCAAGTGGCTAATAAGTTTTCAAGGTCTTTATTACTTGGGCCTTGGTCAGAATCCAGTTTTGCAGGGAGTGGAACTTACCATTGATAGTAGATTTCTGGAGAAGGCGCAGTGACTCTACGTTCTGTACATTTCTTAGTGGATAGGGCTTGGATTCCTTGCCATCTCCTTGTCATAACAAAGACCAAATGTTAAATGAGTTGGGATGACATGGTGGTTGGGTATGACATGGTGACAGGATTTAGAGGAAATCCTTTCAAGGTGACACAAATAGGTATAAAGGTCTTGGATCCTGTTACTTTTTCTGAGAAACAAATTGTAGCAAAAGAGAGTTATTTGTTTCTCTGAATAGATGTATCTTTATGGAATTTAATTTCTATAGGGTTCACATTGCCATTCTTTTTTTTTTTTTATTTTTTGAGACAGAGCCTCAAGCTATCACCCTGGTAGAGTGCCATGGCATCACAGCTCACAGCAACCTCCAATTCCTGGGCTCAAGCGAGTCTCTTGCCTCCGCCTCCCAAGTAGCTGGGACTGCAGGCACCCGCCACAACGCCCGGCCATTTTTTGGCTGCAGCCGTCATTGTTGTTTGGCGGGCCCGGGCTGGATTCGAACCTGCCAGCTCAGGTGTACGTGGCTGGCGCCTTAGCCCACTGAGCCACAGGCGCTGAGCCAGGATATATAATTTTTCAAGATCACACAGCTCTGAGGTGGCAGATTTAGACACAGGTTTTCTGGCTCCAAAGCCCAATGTCCAATGAATCTTCTACATTGATGAATGATGCTTTGGCCAGTGTCTTTTCACAGCAGACTGACATCACATCTGCCACTAAATGACCTTTGAAAAGATATCTTTCCTCGTGAAAACTTTCCTAGTCCTCCTCCAGATTTGATGTTTTGATTTGTATCTTTTACAGTATTTAATTATACAGTTATTAAAATGAAATTTGTATTCCTCCTATTGAACTATGTCACTTTGGGGCATCTCCTGTAGCCTCTGGTCTACCCCTAAATTGGCCAGTCAGTCCGTGATTCTGTTATGAAGCTGCTTACCTTGCCTAGTACGTAAATAATCATAAACATTGTTATTTTAAAAAGTTATCTATAATGCTTTCTTATAATTAAAGGAAAAGTATACCTGGGTATGACAAATTATAATATAACCCATATAACAGTGTGACATAAACTTGAAATAAAACTAATGCCATTTAGAATATACACATAAAATTCATTGATCTACTCCTCTCAGCAAGTTTCTCTTAGCCTTCAAAGCCATCTCACAGGACCACAGAGTTAAACCTTAGTGAATTAAAGTTACCCTCTATTACCTCTAGATGGTAAACCATATGATTTAACCAAGTAAGCAAACATGTTCAAAACCAAACCTACAAAGTGGAAGTGACTGGAAAAGGAAAAGAAGTTTAAGTGGTAAGCTTAGAATCTGTCAACTTAAATCATTCCTCACAAGGAACTAACAACTTTGTGCGAAGATGAGATTTAGTCGAAAGTGGTTGCCAACCATGACCATCAATGATAAAGGCAGTTAGGGTCAGTGGACACAAACCTCTACCTAGACTCATGAGTGATTTTGACACAGAGTTCCTGGATAACACTACTAAACACTGTGTGAACAATTAATATCAGGAAGACAGAAAAAATGACTTGCATTGCCCTTAAGAAAGTACTGCATAGCTCCCTTCCCACTTCAATTCTCCTCAAGTATTCCCTCCAAAGCTATGGAATGGGCTAGAAGTTCATCAACCTATATATGATGAATAAAATAGTAAGAAATACTTTATAGATTCAGAATCTAAAGAGTTCACAATAGAATATCCTATACTGATTAGGGCCAACAACAGGACTGAAAAAAGGTTGAGATAATTTAGGTAGTGATATATAAGTGGTAAGAATGGTAAGAATTCTAAGCAGTGCAGCTTCAACAGAAATATAATGTGAGCTGGAATTGGTAAGGCAATTCCATTAAGAAAATGGTAAGGCAATTGGTAAGGCAAAAGAAAATAGGTAAGGCAATTTCCATTAAGAATTCTAAGCAGTGATGCTTCAACAGAAATATAATGTGAGCCACATAAATAATTTCAAATTTTTCAGCAGACATTAAAAAAGAAAATAGGTAAGGCAATTCCATTAACTATGTATGAGGTGTATATAGCACATATATACACCACATACATATAACTATGTATGAGGTGTATATAGCACATATAAGCACTGTTATGTTTTCCATTTATAATATTTATAATTAATAATTATAATTTATAATTATTATAAGATAATATTTATCTTATAAATGGAAAACATAACAGGCATGGGAATATTATGAGCTCATTTCATTACACAGCAAGTTATGTGATAGTGGATTCAAATTTCACTATAGCCTTTGGAAGTTAACTACCCAAGGGATTATAACAAACTGGTCAACATACAGAGGTGGTAAATATAAGGAACTAGGCATACTGTACTGATATGTACATTTGTTAATGTCTAGTCTATGAAAATCAGGTCAACATAAGAAGGTGATCAAGTACGGAGGTTATACTGTATTTTGAAATATATATTGTAGGCTGAATGCAGTGGCTATAATCTTAGAACTCTGGGAGGCAAGACAAGAGGATCACATGAGCCAGGAGTTTGAGCCTAGCATGAACAATACCAAGATCTCACCTTTACAAAAAATAGAAAAAAATTACCTGGGCATGGTGGCACACACCTATAGACCCAGTTGCTCAGGAGGCTGAAGCAGGAGGATCATTTGAGACCAGGAGTTTGAAGTTGCTGTGAGCTATGATGATGCTACTGTACTCTAGCCCATTGAAAAAAGTAAGACTCTGTCTGAAAAAAAAAATATTGTAAATCTTAGTAAGAAGTCTAATAAAGTATGTCTCAGCACCCAGAGCTCAGTGGTTAAGTGCCGGCCACATACACCAAGGGTGGCAAGTTCAAACCCAGCCCAGGCCTGCTAAGCAACAGTGACAACTACAAGAAACAAATGTCCAGGGTTTGTCATGGGCACCTGTAGTACCAGCTACTTGGGAGGGTGAGGCAAGAGAATTGCTTAAGCCCAAGATTTTGAGGTTTCTGTGAGCTGTGATACCACAGCACTCTATGAAAGGGACATAGTGAGACTCTGTCTAAAAAAAAATAAATAAAAAAATAGACAAATAAGTAAATAAATGAATAAATAAGGAAAGAAAAAGGAACAAAAAAAGAAACAACAAACAAAGGATAAAACAAATAAAAAATAGCAAAACGAGGTATAACTTGCAAATAATTTTTCCCATTCTGAGGGCTGTCTGCTAGCAATTCTTACTGTGTTCTTGGCGGTACAGAAGCTTTTTAGCTTCATCAGATCCCAGTAGTGTATTTTTGATACTGCTTCCATTGCTTTGGGGGTCCTCCTCATGAAATATTCACCCAGGCCGATG
>CAUYRH010098154.1:0-12373 GCA_963574655.1 Perodicticus potto
TGGGCACCCCAAGAAGTCTATGACAACAGAGCCTGGAGGTCTCACTGAGGAAGCAGACATTGGCACTGCGACCCGCTGTCCTGTGGAGGTTTGCTTGTGGAAGGTGAAAGAGACTACGTTGTAGAGGAATTCAGATCACAGAGAGTAAGTGAGCCTTTAATTTCCATCCTGCCAGAGCTTTCTCAGCTCAGTGGAGTGCTGGACAACAGAACTTGCCGTGTGACAGGAACGTTCCATACAGCACTATTCAATGGGGTGAGCAAGAGCTGCATGTGGCTGCTGGGCCCTTGAAGTGTGTTACTGTGATGGAGGAGGTGCATTTTAAATTATATTTAAATTTTAAAGACACATGGTTGATGAATACCATGTAGGACTATGCAGAAAGACAAGCAGAATCAATCTCTACCCATTTCATCCTCCCACCAGCTGGAGTAGAGGGAGCTGAAAGTCTAGCTCTGAACCCACACAGCCTGTTTCAAGTCTCACATCTGCTCCTTACTGGCTGTGTGTCCTTGGGCAAGTTGCTTCACTATTTTGTATTTCAGCTTCCTCTTCTACAAAATGGGAATGATGATGACAGTTCAAGCGCCTGGTATAAATTGGCACATAATTTGCACTCAATAACCATTAGTGGGTTTCTCAGCATTCGGGGACCCCAAATGCTGTGAGCACCCGACTCTCAGTGACTGTTCCGTCAGCACACGCACTGCAGACATTTACTCTGATGGACTTGGTGCAGAGGCGACAAGGTTCAGGCACTCCTGTCTACCGTGATTCACGGAATCACGGAAAGAGAAGCAAAAGACCCTTCGACAAAGATTTGTTGAAGATTATTATGAGCTAGACCTCGTTCTAAGCATTTTTGATAAAAGAGCATCATAAGCATGGATACGAGCCTCAAGAAGGTTGCAGTGCCCTGCGACATGGGGTTGGAGATTTAAGTGATGCTGCTTTGAACTGTGAGCATCAGGAAGCTCCCAACAGATTCCAAGTCAATATTCATAACACCTAAACCTTATTCTAAGAGTCTACAAAAACAGAAGAAGGAATAGGAAAGAATTAAACGCTCTTGACAAGCCACAAGTAAGGAGAACTTTACTCAGGACTGTGTGTATAGGGATAGGAAAGAATTAGGTGCTCTTGACACGCCATTGGAGGCCCTTACTCAGGACTGCGTGTATGCAGGTACGGACACACAGTCGTCCCCAGACAGCGTTACACAGAGTGTGCAGCCAGACCACCTAGGTTCAAATCTTGGTTTTGCCACTTCCTTTTTGTGCTCCAGCTTCCTCCTCTGTCACATAGAGTAAGAACTCCACAGGGTTATGGTAAGGGCTGCATGAACACAGGCCAATTATTTGGGATGGTGCCTGGTGATAAAAGAAAGCAACTTTTACTTCTCTTACTCAGAAGCAAGCTGGAGTGGGAGGAGGTGGCGCCAATGAACAGTGATCTCTTATAGCCTGGAAGGTTCCTGAGGTTTTCTGAGCTTTACTGAAATCCTGAGTCACAGAATCCTAGAAGTTCTAGAAATGATGTTAGAAATACACAGCTTGAACGAGGAAAATAAATTAAGAGATTAAAAACTCTGCGTTGGGCCATATCTCAGAAGGGTCAGTCCTTCAACGTCTGTTGAGAACCATATGAAACTTTTTCATCTAGTAAGTATCTGTTAAGTATAACAGCAAGTGATTAGTCCACAATTGACTCAATCTACTCTCCTGTTCTTAAGAAAATCCCTGAAGAATCAGAACTTAACATTCTGGGTCATTCCTCCTCCTCCTGTGAATGGAAATTAAAGTCAAATGAACATGTCTGTACATGTTTTCATGATGTGAGTCAGAGGAGCCTCTGCTCACACCAGCACCACATCTGGCTCTGATTCTCCCAGCTGGGCAGAGGCACTTTCCAGTTACGGGGCGGCAGAAGCTTTCTCCTAACGCTCACAAGTTGATGGCAACTGTCTCCAAATGTCCCAGGTGAACACTCAACCAAGAAAAGAGAAATGTTGAAAGGTTAAGCCCTTAAGCTTTCATTAATGTGCCGTAGAGATACAATTTCCTAAAGACTGAGTTACAAATAGTACAGCAGAATGGTAAAATGAGACTTGTTTAGAAGAAGAGAGAAAGAAGGTCAATTCTATACTTGATTTGACACATGGGTCTTAAAATGGATTTACTCTGACAATGATTTATATTTGGGGGGATACAAGTAAACTTTGTTAAGATGGAAATTCAAGGAAGGAGATGAAGGTTGCTAGCCAAGAGTATTACTTTTAATATTTTTCCTTAAAATTTTATTTCTTGGGGGTCTCTCCAGAAGAACACAAGCTCCATCTTTTTCACTATACTTCTAGAATTTAACACAATAACAGATATGTAAGGGGTGAAATTTTATTGAGTCACCAAATAATAAATGAATAAGTGAATGAAGGATAAATAAGAGATAAAATATTTAAAGCTCTAGTGAGAGCTGAGAATGTGATGTTGAATGAATACAGAGATCCTTTATAAAGCTACAGACAACAACTTTGATTCATTTCAGAAAGTTGCCATTATCATTGCATTACCATTATCCTGAGCATCGTTTTGTAACCATATGCACAGGAATGTTTATAATGCAGGCAAAAGGAGACGGTGTTGCTTACTGAGAACTATGTAATTTGGTTTTGTTTCTAACGAGCCAGACTAGTGTCTTTTAAGGTTTTATAATATTTTATTTCAAATTAAACAGCCAAATTCTCATCTTTCTATTTTCATCCACACTCAAGGCTATTACAACTTTCTGTGACAAATGCCTAATTTGCATCTTTAAATATTTTCATAAATTCTTTGTTAGATATAATACCATCAAACACAATACATAGGTCACATTAATTTTTAAGCATTTAATGAAATAGAGGTAGAACCTTTGTCTGTTTAAGACTAATAGTTTTAATGGTGTGTTGAGATGTTAAACAATTTTATTTAAAAGAAAGTAAAATTTTTGGCCCATCAGCAATACTATTGGAAGGACCCACCATGAGGCTGTTGAGGGGGTTCCTGCCATTTTTAAGGTACAAGTCAGATGTTAGGGATTGTGTCCTGTTTTTGATTCGTCTATGTGTTTGGCCCCAGGTGGGAAGACCTGACAGTCACACGGAATTCCCACACCCGTGGGCAGGAATGTGCTCTGGTTGAACTTCTCACACCGGCTGCCTGGGACACTGGGCAGGTGCCCTGTCCATTTGCTGCGTCACAGTTGGCGCCATTTCCACAGTCACAAATGTGAGCACAATTCAAAACATAGACTGCAGGAAGGCATGCTAGAAAATGAAGGTGTCAAAATGCTATTTTAATTTTAAAAATATTAAATAAGAGGTTAAAAGATATATTTAAGTCATCTATTTTCCATGACCAAGTGAAGATATGAGAGGAGATAATTGGAAAGCAAGAATAAATTATATAAAGAACCATATTAGCAACAGTTTTTTCATATAAATTAGTGGCTATATAGTTGCTATTCCCTATAATTAGTCTAGAAAATTCATTAAAAATTTTAAAATATTATTAAATAGACAATGTTTATTTGCAAGGAAGTGTTGGCCAAAAACTTTGCTAAAATCTTCTGAAAGCTTAAACATTTAAAAGACCAATGTCTTCAAACTTCAGCTCTGCTAAATTTAGTCAGAATTGTTTTTGAATTACATTATTTAAATAAATAAAAGAGTATTGGTGGAAGGTGATTCACATGGCTCTTGATGCTGGAAGTCCCGGCAGTGGAGCATGGAGGTGAGTCTGAGAGAAAACAGGAAGTGGAGGAGGAGGAAGAGAGACGGAGACAGCAGAGGTGACGTCTGTAGAGTGGCCAGCGTCTTATGAAGAAGCGAGGCATTAAAGTCAGCAAAAGTTAATCTTGGAAACATTTACTTAGGTACATACAGAATTTTCTCTTAGCAAGTCCAGTGTAAGCTGTTTCACCTCTGGGCTTGGAGAAGACCAGTATTTTTGTGGTTGAATATCAGAAGTAATTGATTTACATTTAGAGACCAGTAGTACAAGCAAATGCATTTTTTTAAGGTGAAAATTGTCATCTGCCCAGGGAGATGCTCGCCCCGAGCAGGGGTGAGACAACAACCCCTGACCATGGATAATAATAATAATTCAAAGATGTTCTTTATTTTTTTTCTTTTTTTATTGTCTTTATTATTAAATTATAGCTGTGTACAATAGTGTAATCAAGGGGTTCAATGTGGTAGTTTCATATACAATCTGAACTATTTTCATCAAACTGATTAACATAGCCTTCCTGGCATTTTCTCAGTTATTATATGAAGACATTGGTATTCTGCATTTAGTAAGGTTCGCCTGTACCCTTCTAAGATGCACTGTAGGTGTGGCCCCACCAATTACCCTCCCTCCACCTCAACCTCCCCCTCCTCTCCCTCCCCTTGCCCCTTTCCCATATTCTTGTGTTATAGTTGGGTTATACACTTCATACGACAGCTATAAATTAGCTTCATAGTAGGGCTGAGTACATTGGATACTTTTTCTTCCATTCTTGAGATACTTTGCTAAGAAGAACATGTTCCAGCTCCATCCATGTAAACATGAAAGAGGTAAAGTCCATCTTTCTTTAAGGCTGCGTAATATTCCATGGTATACATGTACCACAATTTATTAATCCTTTGGTGGATTGATGGGCACTTGGGTTTCTTCCATGACTTAGCAATTATGAATTGGGCTGCAATAAACATTCGGGTACAGATGTTTTTGTTTGTTTTTAAACCAAAGAGAGTGAAGAGGGAACGTGGACATTCATTTCTGGATATGCTGTGAATAACCTCTGTAACTCTGAGTCACTTTTGAGTTTCTTTCTCTGTCACAAAAGGATATTCCTGCTGAGTTCTGTAGGTCCAGCTATAAGAGGGTCTTCAAGGTACAGCACAATGGAGCTGAGTGATTTTTACTTCCCAAGTTGCCTATGTGATATTTGGGTGGCTGCTGGGGTGTAATCCTCAGTGTAAATTCATACACTGGTATTTTAGTTTACAAATCCACCTATGAAAATTTGGTTAATACCACACAATCCCACTTGGAGTTTATTACTCTTGAGAAAATTAATTGCAAAGGAAGTCTAAAGATTCTGATTCAGTTTTGATTGTGTGACTGTTCTAAATGATCCCCTTGCTGGGCAAGGTGGCCCCAGGGGAGAGGCGCAGACTTCTGAGGGGAGGCAGGCCTTCCACATCGGATTCCCAGTACTCCTATCTTCAGGCTGACCTTGAAGAGGCTGCTAGTTTCTCAAAGTCTTCTGAACTTCCCATTTTTCTCTTATAAAGTGGGGATTTTACTAATTTGCTGAGTTATTGGAAAGATACACTGGAATTAAAAATGCTTCTAGGAAAAAGTAGGTGTTCAATAAATGCAGCCATGATATTGTTTTAGATTGTATTCTGTAATACTAAACACAAAATTTTGAAATTTGCATTTTATTTTTTTAAAATTTTATTTTATTTATTTTATTTTAGAGAGAGTTATTTTACTTTATTTATTTTAGACTGAGTTTCACTTTGTTGCCCTGGGTAGAATGTCATGGCATCCTCATAGCTCATAGCAACCTCAATTTTTGGGGCTCAAGCAATCCTCTTAGCTCAGCCTCCCAGCAGGGACTATAGGTGTCTACCTCAATACCCGACTAATTTTTCTATTTTTAGTAGAGATGGGGTCTCGTTCTTGCTCAGCCTGGTCTCGAACTCATGAGCTCAGGCACTCCACCTGCCTTGGCCTCCTGGAGTGTAGAATTACAGTGTGAACAACTGAGCCCGGCTGAAATTTGTATTTTGTAATAAAATGTTTGGTTCCAGATATTATGATTTCTCAAAATACTTCTACTTTTGCTTTTAGTGTTAGAAGTGTCTGCATTTTTATAACTCCTACGAAGGTGTCCATTCAGAGTAAGTGTGTCAGATACAAACACTGGACAGGAACCGGCTCATCATTAAATCCTAGGCAGCTTCGTGCTACAGGACATCTGACAATGTGACTCTGGGTGTCACTGACTTCTCTGTAATGGGGAGCACTTATTTCAGGTGAATGTCTTTTCTTTGCACCAAAACCCATACTGGAATTTGCAGCGGGGAGCATAAAATGGATGCAGAACAGAATGAGATAGACTAAGCTAGAGACCGAAAGGGGAATCATGCAAAAGGAGAAACCTGTTCCCAGGGTGACAGGGCTGTCCCCAGTGCAGAGTATGACAAGAGGAGAACCAAGCCTGGAGTCAGAGACCTGCCACCGAGGAGGAGCTGTCCTTAAACGTGATCATCAAACGACCCAAGGCAGAGAGGCTGAGAGGAAGACTCTGACAGCAGTAAGCAGCCTGCAACAGGCTTGTGGAAGAGCTTGGAGCACAGCACAGTAGCTTAAGGCAAGACCGAGACAGGAAAGTGACCGGTCACCTCTGCTGGGGAGAGATTTCCCTAACTGCGGAGTGATGAGCAATCAAAATGAACATTAGAACAATGCTGCGAAATGCGCGTAGATTTATCAGGTAGCCCTTACATCCACCAGCTCAGTGTTACAGCATCTGAAAGATAATAATATTTTTGTCACCCCTTATGCAAAGTGCACCCTCGCCCTTATCTCTGGGAGTCTTTTCAGAATGGCAGTCAGCGGATAGGAGTCACTAACCTCAACTTCTTCCCCCACTGCTGCCTTCCGCCTTGTTGCTGCAGACCCTCTGGAGCAGCCCTTTTGGTAGCACTGGGGGTCACAGTGTCCACACAGAAGGTGACGTCTCAGCACACGCCCCAAACTCCTGGTCTTGGGGCACCAGATCTGAGCTGGACCCTGGTCAAAGAGCTGCCCCTCGTCTCAGCCACGCTCTTTCAGGTTCCTGTCCCAATCTCTTTTCTCTTTGTGGGACACAAACCTGTCCAGGGGAACCTAGTAGCCTCTGGTCAATACAGCTTCTGTGTCTTCTGGTCTTTTTTTAGAGATAGGATCTTCTTCTGTCAACGGGGCTAGAGTGTAACAGTCTGATCATAGCTTGCTGTGACCTTGAACTCCTGAGCTCAAGCGATCCTCCCGCCTTGGCCTCCCGAGAGATTATAGGTGTGTGCCTCGGTGCCTGGCTCTACGTCTTCTTTTATAGTCCCTCACACCACTAGTGCTCTCTCTGTCCCAAGTACAATCGTCCCTCTCTCCGCTTCTCATCCCAAAGTGACCTTGTAGGAGACCAGAGATACTTCATCTGAGAGGGAACAAGATCCGCAGCCTAAACGCTGCCATGGCTGAGTCTAATCCACTTACACCAGCTCTAACGAAGGGTCTCCTTCCCTTCATGGTGTAAGAAGCAGCTATTCTCAATTCGTTGTCACTGTGTTTTGTTTTTTTTTTTTTTAGAGTTTTTTTTTTTTTATTTCAGAATATTACCTTGTCATAATAAAGTTTCCAAGAAAAGAACCTGCACTGTATCAGAGCAGATGGAGTAAATCCCAGCTGGAAATGACAATGAACATTCTGCTTCCCGGGGCTGGGCGACCAGACTGGCAGATCCCCGCCCCTTCCCCCAGGGGCTGAGCGGGCTTGTTCTAGGCTGGGGGTGCCACACGCCCTCTATGCTTCCCGATACGTTATGCTTCCCGATGCTCTGTCTTATCATCTTGCAATTTTCCTCGGATAACACCAAGCGATTTCTCATTTCCCCCCTCCTTTGATATATGATCTCTCAAATATTCATAGATGTTTTGCCTTTTCTGTGGTGAACCTGGGGTATTTATCTTCAGGCTTTCAATCACATCGGTTTTACTTTTCTGTGTTCTCACCAAGTGTGTGACAGCTGGAGGGCTCGAGAGCTAGAGTGGAATAAAAAGGTAAAAGCTTCCGTGGGATTGGCCCTGCAGCCAGTGGCGGGGTTGTGGGGGTCCTTCCAGCTGAACTTCACCCTGTGTCATTTCTCTGGGTCTGAACTTTAGTTTAGGTTTTCCAGCTCTTTCTATTCTTGAAAGAGCAAAAACGTAGCACCTAGGGGCAGCTTTTTGGTGGGCTGAATGGAAACACTAAATTTAGGAAGCGCTCTGTTCTGCTGTGGAGTAGAGTGTGACTTGGGTGTCGGAATGAGGGGAGCAAAGGTATAGAGCTGCGCCGAGCTTGGGGACATCTGATAAGTGACTCAAGGTCCCCGAGCTTAGTTTCTTCACCTGCAAAATGTTGACAATTTTGGCGGCTAAAATGAGATGTTTGAACGGGGTCTGAGCATGTTAGATGCACAGTAAACACAAAATAAAGAGATTTGCTGCGATGATGCGCTTTGGAGCCAGAGAGAAAGCTTTCAATCTCGCTCCTACTACTCACAGATGTGACCTTCTTTCGGGGGTCAGCAAGCTTTCTGCAAAGGAGCAGATAGCAAATATTACGGCTTTGCGGGCCTCGTGGTCTCTGTTGTAACTATTTGACTTGGTCATTGTAGTAAAAACACACCAATAGTTTAGACACAGGTAAATGGACATAATTCTGTTTTAATAAAGCTTTGTCTTCATCGTTTTGTGCTGCTATAACAGACTCAGTAGTTTATAAAGAACAGAAATCTATTTCCCATTGTTCTGGATGCTGGGAAGTCCCCGATGAAGGTGTCAGCAGATTCTACATCTGGTAGGGGCCCTTTCTCACCTTCCTAGATGGCTCCTTCTAGCTGTATCCCACATGGTAGAAGGGAGCGGCCAGCTCTCTGCGGCCTCTTTTTTGCCCCCACGACCTAATCACCTCCTAAAGAACCTACCTCCTAATACTATCGCCTTGGTGATTAGGTTTCAGCATAAGAATTTGGGGGAGCTATAAGCATTTAGACCATAGCACTTTATTTATAGTCTTAGAATTTGCATTTCATATCATTTCTGCATGTTACAAAATGTGATTTTTTCTTCTGTCCTTTTAAAAACATTTAAATGTAAAAACCATTCTAGTTCTCAGGTCACACAAAAACAGGTGGCGAGCTGGATTTGGCCTGCAGGCCGTAGTTTACAGAGGTCAATACATCGTCTCTTCAACTAGTTCTTTCTCCTGTGAATTGAGTTGGTGGAGATTTCAACAAGTCCAAGTGCTTGGTACACAGTAGCTTTTCAACAAATGGCTGCTGTTGTTTGCTATGGTTCTTACCAACACTGGAAAGTTTCATATGCTATGATGATCTGTCTTTTTAGTTCAGAATGATTAACAGTTAAGGAAGACATTTTTAGTTCTGTTCCTTTTTTTGAGTTTACCTTGTCAAGAAGGGTAGTTGGATGAAAAACCCAATTAAGAATGTCATTTCCTATAAGCTTTCCATCTGCTGTGGTATAAAAAAATTGTCTAGTCTTTGTTCTGGGTTCCTGAGAGGGAGTTTTTAGACCGTTGGAATTTCCCAAGTGATAGGAATGTATCAGTTATTCATGGTGGGCCCTGAGTCCACACCTGAGTTTGGGTCAGTGAGGTGGCACCTGGTGGGTCCCTCATTTCGGCAGGGGACCTGGGCCACGGCAGAAAGACTAACCATGTGAGTAGAGGGTTAGGGCTTTGGGCTGGGTGGCATCAGCCCAACCACTCTACCTTGTGGGGAGAGGCTGGAGAGAGAGTGCAACAACATAACCAGTGGTTACGCCAAGGCTCGAGGCTCCTGCGAACTTCTTGGTTAAATTGTACATCTAGGTGCTGGGGGTGATACACCCCAAGTACATGGAAACTGCATTCGGGACTCTCTTAGACCCTGCCCAATGCTTCTCCTCATTTGCTTGGGTTTGAGGTGTATCCTTTGTCATTAATGTAAGTATAACACTTTCCCGAGTTCTGTGACTTACTCCAGCAAATTACAGAAGTGGAGTTTACCTTGTCAAGAAGGGTAGTTGGGTGAAAAAAACACTTAAAAATGCCATTTAATATAAGCTTTCCATCTGCTGTATTATGAAAAAATTGTCTAGTCTTTGTTTTGGGCTCCTGGGAGGGAGCCACTTGGTCAGAAGTGTGGGTGGCCTGGCAACCAGAGTTCGTGGCCGGTGTCTGAGTGAGGGCCATCTCATATAGGATGGAACTGTCTTGTGAAGTCTGTGCTGACTTTGGATAGCTCCTGTCAGAAGTGCGTCATATCATCTGACCCTGAAGCCAGGGAATCACGTGCTAACCCGTTTAGTGAACGCTATGGAATAATGCGAGATGGGAACTCTTTGAAGCTGGTGTTTTATCAATGTACAGCCACGAGGACGATGTCAGCCTAATTTTGAAGGTACAGCCCTACTCTGAAGAAAACAACATAAAATATTCCAGCAACGAGGACATATATCTCATATAGTGAGCATCTGTGACCGAAGGGGAAAATGTGTGTGTGTATACTCAGTGTATGTGGCACCTAGCAAATAAAAATACAGTGCACACAGTATTTGCTAACTTAAATTATACATATTAGCAACAAATAATCATTTAGTTAGACCGAGATCTGCCAAATTCTCAACAAAGGGAGAAGGCTGCTGCCTGTCAACCTTTGTTTCAGCCTCGCCTCTTAAAAGAGAGAACCACCTAGAGCCCCTCTGTCTAGCTCAACTCCAAGGTCACAGGCAATGTTTTGTTGTTGTTGTTGTTGTTGTTGCAGTTTTTGGCCAGGGCTGGGTTTGAACCCACCACCTCCGGTATATGGGGCCGGTGCCCTACTCCTTGAGCCACAGTGCTGCCCGGTCACAGGCGATGTTGATGGTATGTTCTCTTTGAGGCTGGTGCTACTCCACTTGGACGTAACAGGGAGATGCAGGTCATTCCCAGGACCCAGACTGTAGCCTTCCCTACTTCTCCCTGTTCTTCATCCCTCCTGGGGGCAAGCTGGTCAGGGGGTCTAGAGTCCCCCTTCCAGGATGCTGGAAGAAGGAGCTGCCCTTAGGTGATGTGGTTTAGGCTGCACTTTCCAAACCACTCCAGTTCAGCTTCTATCATAGTGGGTTATCTGTGCTCCCTGCCCCCACCCTTTATAAATGGGCACCTAGTTTTGCATCTAGGTGGATCCTGTGAGTTCGTACTTTCCTCCGCCAGACTCCAGAAGGGGCTGGGGCAGAAGGGACTCAGGCAGGAAATCTCCTGTACTCCCTTTGTATGCACCCTCTACAAACCTAATTTCTAACTTTACAATAATGTTGCAGAGTAGAGGTTTTCTGGCTATCTCATTTTACAGATGAGGAGTGTGAGGTTCAGAGATGCAAAGGGAAAAGTTACCATACTTAAAATTCAGAGTTCTTCCTGCATATCAGGGCGGGACAGCCCCAAACTCCCAGTTATATGAATTGCCCCTTTTTTGCTTAATATATGTTGTCATCCTAGTCTGGAGTGACTATATCACAACAAAATAGCTAACACACAGATTATTTACTATTTAAATACTGTTCTAAGTGATATATCTATTTATGTCTGTATAAAATTAGCTTAATAACAATTTATAACAGCTACTATTATTATTTCTCTTCTATAGGTTAAGCAACATAGAGGCACAGAGAGGTTAAGAACTAGTTATAATCACACAGCTGAGAAGTGGTGGAGCCAAGGTTTCAAGTTGACTGTCTGTGGCGTTCCTGCACTTATGAAGGTTCACAATTAAGTTTGCAAACTCATCCAAGAGAAAGTGCTACAGAACTCCTTGCTGGTTGTCACTGCGGTCACCTCTGAAGTCCTTCCCGTGGGAAGCCATGCTCCAATACCAGCACCTAGACCCTTCAAAGCAATTGTGGAACTGTTTTTCTGGAATGGCCATCAGAGCTGTCATCATAACGTCTGACAATTAAGTTTGTGAACTCATCCTTAAAAAGTGCTTTGAAGGGTGGACTAAGGGCTGGCATCCATCCACAGCTTCTCAAGGGAAGTACTTTTTTAAAAAAATTTTTTTTTATTTTTTAATAATTTTATTAAATCATAATTGTGTACATTGGTGCAATCATGGGGCACAATGTGCTTACTTCATATACAATCAGAAATATTTTGATTATACTGTTAGAGATAGCCTTCATGGCATTTTCTTAATCACTATATGAAGACATTGATAGTCTACATTTAATAAATTTCACCAGTACTCTGCTAAGATGCATCGTAGGTGTGATCCCATTAATTGCCCTCCCTCCATCCATCCTCCCTCCCTCCCTTTCCCTTTTCCCTGTATTCTTGTGCTATAATTGGGTTTTAGCCTTCATATGAAAGCTATAAATTAGCTTCATATTAGGGCTGAGTACATTGGATACTTTTTCTTACATTCTTGAGATACTTTGCTAAGAAGAATATGTTCCAGCTCCATCCATGTAAACACAAAAGAGGTAAAGTCTCCATCTTTCTTTAAGGCTGCATTGTATTCCATGGTATACATGTACCACAATTTATTAATCCATTCGTGG